>PVIA01009102.1:0-64422 GCA_004024845.1 Tonatia bakeri | reverse complement strand
TTTGGATTGTTTCCCACAGTGTTCCAGGCCTTTTCATGCTGGAGACGTGCAACAGTGTGCAGCCCTTGTCCACAGGAGAAGGTGCCCAGAACCTGGTGTGAGGGAAGAACACACACACACAACACCTGGGCAAGGGGTAATCACTCCCATAAAAAGAGCCATGGAGCCCTGGCTGGTGTGACTCAGTGGACTGAGTGCTGGTCTATGAACCGAAGGGTCGCCAGTTCAATTCCCAATCAGGGCACATGCCTGGGTTGTGGGCCAGGTCCCTAGTAGGAGGCACACAAGAGACAACCACACATTGATGTTTCTCTCCCTCTCTCTCTCCCTCCCTTCCTCTCTCTCTAAAAATAAATAAAATCTTTAAAAAAAAATAGCCATGGAGCCTAGAAGGAGTGACTAGTGCTAGTCAGGAAAATCAAGGAAGATTCCTCGGGAGAGGTGACATTTGTGGAACAAACAAGATTTCCCCCCGAGGAAGGTAGGAAAAGATAAGCAAAAGAACCAAGATATTCTTCAACCAATTAACATATAAATAGATGAACATTTTCTAAATAGAAAAAATCAAAATGTGAAGAAGCATAAAGACCCCAAGCATATTGACCTTAAGATTCAGAGAAGGAGGGTTAGTGGGAGACAAGGCTAGAAAATCCATCCAATGTCAGGTTATTTGGGGTCTTGAATGCAAGGCTAAAAGAAGAGAGTTTAGGGGCTTAATAGGTTTTTACTAAAAATGAAAAAGTAAAGCCCCTCGGCTCCCCAACACAGAGTCTGTGGCCAACTTTGCAAGCTCGGGTTCTGCGGGGCCCTCACCAGGGTGCCCAGGACTGACAAGCCCTGTGCAGTTTGCAGAGGCTTGAGGCACCAGCAGAATCAATACAGAACAGCTCTCCCGTATCTGGGCCAGAATGCTGGGAGGCGAACATCAAACACCACCGGAGAAGGCTAGGGGACAGCAGCTGGAGAGAAGAACTTTCAGGATAGAAAAGGTCACCTCTGGAAAGGACTCAGTGAGCAGACAAAGCCAAAGCTCTTCCCAGAGAAACCCACAAAGTCATGTTGACAAATTGAAGCCAGTGAAAAAAATGGGTGGTTGCAGATGGAAGAGCTTTAGAAAACTCCTTAAGAGGCTTCAGGAAATAGAGGAGCTAGCACAGAACTGAACTTCCTCCCCAAGCTTCCCGACCATCCAGAACCTCTCTCTTACCTCACCACCTCAGTTGAGACTGTAGGATCCACACCTGCAGCTCTAGCCAACCCTAGACCCCAAATACCAGCCCATCCCTTGTTCCTCCTTCTGTAAATGTCCTCGGTCTCGCTTCAGATATGAAATCTCTACCTTATGTTTAAGATTGCTGGATTTGAGTTTTAGCGTACTGGCCTGCCCTGGTCTTCCCAGGCTGCTACCCCACCAAGCTCTCCTTCCCTCTGGGAATTCTCACCCCAACTACCAGGCTCCCAATATCCACAGTCACTCCTCTCTGCTCGATGAGTGGCAAGAATGACCTGAGCCATCTGAACCAGTCCTTCCAGTGTCCAGATGCTGAAGACCAACAGGACATTTTCTAAAGGCAACAAGAATCAGACTGGACTGAAAGCTAGAGCTGTAGAAATGTCTGCCTGAGTTTCCCCTCCTGTACTCATCCTTGGGTGTTTCTTGAACACTCATTCATTCATCAAGTATTTGCAAATGCTCATTCGGAATCAGACTTTAAGTTGTGGGTACAGAGGTATAGCTATACACACATATGTATGTGTTTATAAAAATAGTTACCTCCGTCTCACAGCTCTGTACCCTGAAAAGGTCTAGAAGCAAAGAAACCCCCAAAACGACTAGCACATGAAGCACCTAGATCTTAGTTCCCCAATACCATTCTTCATTAAAAGGAACCACAGCTCTTATAAGAAATGGCTGATCCCAGCCATTGGGCAGGAAAAATAAAAGCTGAGCCTGGAATACCTTGTCTTTATCTGGGGCTATTTCCTCTTCCCGGGCTCCCCTCCCACAATTCTCACTCCCTCCTGTGATGATGCCCCATCATATAAACAATACACCCTGTCTTCTGTTGCAGGTTGAAGACGGGACAAAACACCATGGGACAACACAGCCCCTTTGGGAACCCACAAATCTGGGTACAAACAAACCCTGACTCTGTCTGGTACTAACTTAACCTATCTGAGCCTCAGTTTCCTGTCCTGTAAAATGGAAATACTGATACCTACTTCCTGGAGTGTTAGGAGGAGGCTTCAGCTAGGTGCTCCATGCTAAGGCACTAAGCTCAGTGCTTTGCCCCAGAACACTAATGTCGGTATTTTATTCACAATGATGTGTTCTCCTGCCCTGTGAGATCCTGAGCTCTGCCTCATCTCCTCTTCCCATCCCCCAACACTCAGCACCATGCCTGGCACCCCAAGAGCAACCAATCTATGCTTCTTGGATTGCTTCATTGAATTGCTGGCTGATATTTACCAACTGGCTCTTATTGACTGGAATGTGCTGATTGACGCCTTCCAGCTGACACTTAACATGTATCCACATTTACTGAGTGAGCTGTTCCTACCAACGCCCACTGAATGACACCTACCCAAGACCATCCCCCCACAGCATCTGCCAGGGCCCCCAGCCTCCTGAAGGAAAACAGACAGGAGGAAACAGTCTCTGACTCTCCCTCCACCCGCCTCTTTCTTGGCTCTGACACTCTCACTTCTCTGCCTTTCTGCCCCACCTCATCTGTGCCTCTGTCCCTCATCAGAGGCTGGCTTTCTCTGTGTCTCTGTGACCCTGTTCTGTCACCAACTCTCTGCCTGCCTTTGCGAGCCCTGTCTCTATGGCTTTTCTTACCTGCCACCATTGTCTCCTCCCACCTAAAAGCCACCCTCTCCCCTTGCTGATAGCTCTCATTGTCCACACTCAAGGACATGGCATTCAATAGCACAATCACACATTTGTCATTACCTCTTCATCGTTCTCCTGGCAACAGACCATCTCTTCCTCCCTCCTTTTTGGGAATTCGGTGCAGATGGTTTTCCTTATCTCCTTCATCAGGATGCCTGCTCTCCTCCTCACTTCCCTCCCCCCATCTTACAGCCTCCAGCTGTGGCACCACTTAGAGACCATGGGAGGCAGCTCAAGGTCTGGGCAGGAGACGACCTCCATGGACCCAAGAGAGGATTGTTGAAGCAGCCTAAGGATCCCCCAGCTAGCACATGGGGTGGAGGGACTGGGGAGGGAAGCATGTGGTCGCATGTGCCACACACATGAGAAGACATGCTCAGGAGGAGAAACACATCTCAGACTCCAAAGGCCACGTGTCAGGGCCACTTGCCTGAGGGCACAATGGGCCCAGCCTGGGAGACACATACAGGTGCTGCTGTGCTGCAGGACATGGTGCCTGAGGGTGCAGATGTGACTGTTGGAGGGAAAGACGTGCATAGTATTCAGTCCTCTACTCTGATGAAACCAGTTAGTGACATGTGCCACACCTGAACAAAGCTTCTGACGCCATCACATTGTTCTGCCCAAAGAACCACAAACCCTAGACAGGAGCTGTTCCTCAGCCCAGCTTCAAGAATGAAGAAGACACGCAGAGCAGAGACATGACATCTGACCTGCAGATAACAGGTAAAGAGAAGGGAACATAAACACCTGTTGTTTATCAGCCACTGAAATGTTGAGGCTGTTTGCAATGGCAACCTAGCCTAATGAAGGCTGACTGATACTATTCATATGCTGAATGTATATTTATCACCAGGCAGACTGTCTTCTCTGAGCTTCAGACACAGACATACAACTGCATATTCCAGGCTCCGTGTGGACATCTAACAAGCATATTAAACATAACATCCACAATGCAACTAAACAAAGCTTTGAGAACCACTGCTCTTCTGCTTACTACCATATACAAGTCCTGTGCTATCACTTAAAAAACACTGTGACATTATAGATGTCTGCTGTCAACTTGGCGTCACCCCCACATACATCATGCCGCATGCTGTTGTATCAAAGTGGACATGCCTTTTCATTTTATTTTCAGGCTTTTTGTGGGATGTTTTTCAAATTATAAAATAATGCATGCACATTGTAACCACCGAAATGTGCAATACAGAGGTTACAAATTACAGCTTTCCTGGTCCCCACTCCACTACCTCTCCTCTAATGGAACCAACATTAATATCCTGTTATGTAACCTTCAAGTGGCCATTTATTATGAATAATTTCAGATGTCCCTAAAATCATTAATGCAAAAATCTGCCCTCTATAATGGCGACTGATATGAAAAGACGAGGTAGGAAAATACATTTCCTGTTTTCATCCACAAATCCTTGAATCCCTGGAAGCTGCCGAGTCTCCAACAACGATGAGCACCAGAGCTGGCTGTTTCCCATGCAGTTTAAGTGGACCAGCTAATGGCAGACACTGCCTCTAAGAGGAGCATCTGTGGCAGGGGCAACGGTTCTAGGAGAGAGCAAGCTTTGTATGCATGAGGCTGTGAGTAGATTTCAAGGGCCTGGACCTCCAAGTTTCGTTCAGAAATTGTGGAGTCTGGTGGCCTGAATCAGGCATCAGGCAGACGTGGGTTTAAATCCCACTCTGCCATTTTCCATATGCAATTAAGCAATTCACCTCTCTAAATCTCAGTTTGCTCATCTGAATAACAGAAATACGAATAACACCTATGTATTAGTCAGGGTCCAAGCAAAAACACAGAAGCCACTTTTTATATTTCAAGTCAAAGGAGCTTTACTGAAGGGAATTAGAAACTTGCACAGCTGTTGGAAGGGCTGGCAAAGCAACAGTTGGGGAAGCCACATTGAGGACGCTGGCTACTTTACTGCAGCAGGTATTTTTCCCAGGGAAGCTCCTACCGACCTTCTCAAGCTGCAAGGATGAAGCAGGTGAATCTCAGGAAGCCCATCCACCTAAAAGGTGCATCCAACCTCATGTCTATCTATGTGCTTGCCTGCAGCTACGTCCTGAGAATAATGGCCTCCCCTTCTCTGATTTTCACATCTCCTGGGAGCATCTCTCTCAACTGACTGGAACCAGAAACCTTCTGGGAAAAGGCATTCTGGGAAACGTAGGTCCCAGCTTCCTCTCTGCAAAGAAAAAGACTCCTGACAACAGGTGGTAATCACGCCAGGTAGACAATCGACAACCCAGCATGACCTGCTGCAGAAGATTCTTATGAAAGCAAATGAAATAGCACAGATAAATTCTTAGTGAAGTGTTTGGCACACCATTCATGCTCAATAAGTGGCAGTTATTATAATTATTTTCACAATTTTGATCCTGGAATTGGTTGGTGGCTTCCCACCCAGCCCAGCACACCCACTCCATTTCACGTTACAGAAAACCCCAGGCATTTGGATTCCTGTCAGAAGATACCTCCCCCATCGCCTCACATCACTCAGCAGGTTCTATCATTTCTTTTCAGATCCGATTATAATGGGAACATTTGTAAACTGCTGATCCTTTAATTCCCCATAAGCACACATTCTAGCTGAATGTATTCAAATCAATTACACTGAGAGGCAGGAACCAAATTCTCTACTTCTCTGTCTCCTACTTTTGTATTCCATGGCAATCACACCCAAAATCATTGCCAAAAAAAA
Organism: Tonatia bakeri; assembly: GCA_004024845.1. Taxonomy (NCBI): domain Eukaryota; kingdom Metazoa; phylum Chordata; class Mammalia; order Chiroptera; family Phyllostomidae; genus Tonatia; species Tonatia bakeri. The sequence continues at coordinate 58,809 of PVIA01009102.1, read as the reverse complement.
AAGAGCATTGTGCTACAGGTGTCTTCGCCATCATCCATCAATCGAAGCACAAGGAAATCCAATAATAAACCCATTTATGAGCAAGCAGTTCACGACTGCTATCACCAAACAAATCCATTTCCAAATAATGAAATGTTTCCAATAAGAATTAATTTTAAAAACCCAAACTGCATGCAAACTTACTTCCATAAGACTTCAATGCAAACCATTCCACGGGTAACAAAATTATACTTGTAAAGAACTCCAACTGATTGGGCCTCAAAATTCAAAATGCAATTGTAGGAAATAAAATCAGTTATAAACCACAAGGGCCCTTGCCAAGCCATCCCCGGCTCTGAGCACAATGCAAACATCACAGGGCCACAGGTCAGTGCTTCCTGCAAAGAAATCCATTTTACAAACAAACCTGCACCAGGGTCTGTAATACCTTATCCTGATTAACGATGGGCCCACACACTGTCACGTCCGTGGTGGCTGAGAGTAAAGCTAACCTTCTTAGGAGCAGCCTTACCCTTAAAATTGCAATAATCTCCAGGGGGGAAGACCCAATTTAAACGCATTCTCTATTTAGCTTCAGTTTGTTTCTCTCTTTTAAACTTGTTCTTTGCTGTTACCCATGTCCTTCAAAGACATGCCCCTCTGTTATTCTACACAATGACCCCTGGGTCAGAAGTCTGTAATGATTTTAAAAGCAATTTAACCCCCAGCTGACCACGCACTAGTAAAGGACAAGTCAGTGCCCAAATCCCTCAGTCTTAGGAGGTCAACTTCCAAGTAGCTATTTGTTTGGGTTGTGTTTTTTTTTGAAATCCTAAACTCATATGCACAAAAATCTATTCAGTCTGTCAATCCATGTCTAGGGCTGGGATGAGTGAGTCAGGAACAGTCCTGAGCTCACACTGTAGTCAGAGAAACAGCTTCACGGGTCAGCAAACAAGATCTCTTCAGATGTGTAAGGAGGATGAGAGAGGCTTTCACTTCACGTGTCTGGGCTGAGGCGGGACCAAATCTACAAAGAGCCAGGGAAAGAAAGGCCTTGGCGGAGGGCAGAGCACATGCAAAGCTCCTGCGGCCGGGAGGAGCTTGCCAGGTTCAGGAAAGAAAGAGACATTGCCAAACAGAAATACACACACCACGCATACACCAACACACACCAAAGGCTTTCTAAAATGTCATATTAAATACTGAGCTGACATGAAAAAATTTATAAAATATGTCCACCATATAAAGAATAACAATAAAAGGATCACCCATGTAGCCCCTCCTCCTGATTAAGAAATAAAACATGATCACTAAGTTTGAAATCTCTGCATGTTTCTCTTTGAGCCCATTCTCTTTCTGCCTGCCCAAATTCTGGTCCTTTGTCAGATGTGAAGTTTGAAAATAGTCTCTCTCACTGTGTGATATCTTATGACTTGCTTTTTTACTCAGAATTACCATCCTCAGTTTCATTCATGCTAATGGGTGTTCCATTTTTCTGGTTGTGTAGTATTCCAGTGGATCCATTGGACCAAAAAGTATTCATCCATTCTACTGCTGATAGACATCATTTAGTGTTGTTCTTTCACAAGCATCATTATCTTGGACATTCAGTTTTCCTCTTTGATTCAGTGCCTATTTGATTTCTTTTGCCATTTTTCTATTGGGTTGTTTGTCATCCTCTGATTGATTTGCAGCAGTTTGTTTTTTTTTAACATATTCTCAATATTAATCTTTTGTCACTTTCGTGTGTTGCAAATAATTTCTTCCAACTTGTGGTTTATCTTTTCACTTCTGTTAGGGTGTCTTTTGATGAACCAAAGGTCTTAATTTAAAGGTGGTCAAATATTTCATTTTTTTGTTAAGGTTACAATTTTCAGGTTTTATGAAATTGTTTTCTACCCTGAGGTCTTAAAGACATCCTCCTACACTTCTCCTATGATTATAGTTGTTTTGTTTTATTTTTTAATCCTCATTTGAGGGCATGCTTGAGAAAGGGGAAGGGAGGGAGAGAGAAGGAGAGAAACATCAATGTAAGAGAAAAACAGCAATCAGTTGCTTTTCATATGTGCTCTAACCAGGGACCAAACCTGCAATTCAGGTACGTGACCCAAATGGGAATCGATCCCATAACCTTTTGGTTTTTCAGGATTTTGCTCCAAGAAACTGAGCCACTAATATTATGGTTACAGTATTTAAGAACACGGACTCCCCACTCAAAATGCCTTGGTTCAAATCCTAGCAATGAAACCTTGAACAAGTTACTTAACCTCTCTGTGCTTCAATATAATCATCCTCAAATGGAAATGACATTAGTACCTACCTCATATAGCTGTTCTGTAAACTAAATAAATTAATATGCATCAAGAACACTGTTGGGCTCATGGTATTACGTGCCAGTCCTTATTATCATCGTCTTCATCATCATCATCAAAAAGTATTACAATACTGCCTTCTATATTTAAATCTCTAATCAACCTGAAATTGATTTTTATATATGGTACAAGGTATTGGTCTAACTTTTTTGGTACAAATAATCCATTTACCCAGCATAATTTTTAAATTGAGTCTTTCTTCCCTGCACTGCAGTATCAACTCTGTCATAAACGAGTCTGCATTTGTGTGATTGTTGTGAGAGTTCTAGTCTCTTCCACTGGTTCATCTGTCTATTCCTAAGCCAAGGCCAGTCTCCATTACTATGGTGCTATAATGGTATTCGATAAGATTGGCTCTCCAACTTACTCTTCTCTGGCAGTAATTTGGGGTTTTTTGGCCCTTATTTCTTCCACTTACACTTTAGGATCAGTGTGGCAGTATCTTTGAAAGAGAAACCTATTGGATTTTAACTGGAATTTTATTGAATCTATAGATCAATTTGAGAGAGCTGATAGTTTTACCTATTGCCTCCCAATCCATGAACTCTGCGTACTGTTACTTAATCACTTCCGTTCAGGAGAAAGCTGCCCTCCAGCTCTCATCCTGATGCCAGACAATTCAGTTCCTCCCTGTGTTTCTCTGGAAGCCTTTGAGCTGCAGCCCAGGCGCCGGAGCTCCGAGGGAGTCAGTCCGAGTAAGTCCATGTGTGGGCCCCTTTAAGAAGAGCTGCCTGGGACTCCAGACAACCTCTGTTTCAGCCACAGTCCCCGCTGGTTTTTACAGCCAGAAGTCATGGGGACTTCTCTTCCTGGCACTGGAATCCTGCGGTGGGGGTCCTGGTGTGGGGCTGGGACCCCTCGTTCCTCGGGGAAACCTCTGCCGCTGAGATGTGCCTCCCAAATTTTATCCGCCCCACGTGGGTGGGACCGGCCCATTCCACGTCTCCGCCCCTCCGGGCAGTCTCCGCCCCTCCGGGCAGTCTCCGCCCCTCCGGGCAGTCTCCGCCCCTCCGGGCAGTCTCCGCCCCTCCGGGCAGTCTCCGCCCCTCCGGGCAGTCTCCGCCCCTCCGGGCAGTCTCCACGGGGCTGCTTCTTCACATCCTTAGCTGTAGGAGTCCCTTCAGCCAGACTTCAGGTGGTCCTGAATGATGGTCGATCCGTAGTTCAGTTGTGATTCTGACGTGGTCGTGGGAGGATGGATGCAAGGGCCACATTTACCTACACTGCCATCTTGACCAGAAATTCAAGACAAATCCTGGTGTCTATTTTTAAGTATAATTTTACTGTTCATTGTTGATGTAGAAAATGCAATTAGCTTTTTGTATTAGTTTTACATCCAGTGACCTTGATAAACTCTTTTTTGAATTTTAACTATGAATCTGCATATTCTTTGGAGGTTTCTATGTTTATAATCATGTCAGCTCAAAATAATAACAGTATGATTTTTCTCCCCAATTCTGATTTCTTATTTTCTCTTTATTTGCCATGTTTTATTGGCTAGGGCCTTTGGTGAGCTGCTGAAGGCAGTGGCAGACATCCCTGTCTTGTTTCTCAGATTAAAGGCAATGCCTTCAATGTTTTATTTTTAAATCTGATATTTGGTGGCAGTTTTTGGTAGTACATTTCAATCTAGTTCTGGTTGGCAAAATTTTTTTCAAAAATCGTAAGTGGATGTCAAACTTTATTAAATTTCACACCTGCTAAAATTATATTACCTTTTCCTTTATTTTGTTATGTAGAGAATCCCATTAATTTTTAATGTGTGAATGTTTACTCAATCTTCCATGCCCTGAGTAAACTAGGTCATGACATATTTTCACTTCTCTGCATTGCAAGGTTTGTTTACTGATCTTTGTTTTAAAATTCTTTACCTATGTTCTTGAGTGAAATTAGTCTATAATTTTCATTTCTCACACTCTCTTTGTCAAGGTTTAGTATTAAGACTAGTGTTTAGGGTAGTATTTCATATTCTAGCCTCACAAAATGGGTTGGGGCATGTTTCTTCTTTTTCTGCATTATGGGACAATGTGTGTAAGATTGAAAATGCCTATTTTTGAATGTTTGGTAAAATTCACCAGTAAAATCATTTGAGAGATTCTAGTGCTTTCTTTAGGGTATATTTTTAAACTAATAATCCAATGTGTGTAATAATTACAGTACTGCTCAAGTTTTATACTTCTTCTTGATTCAGTTTTCTAGTTTTTATTTCTCTAGAAACATTTTCATTTCATCTAACTTTCCCAAGTGTTGACATAGCCTGTTCATTGTAACTTCTCATCTTTTAAACCTCTGCAACATCTATAAATACGCTGCCTTTTACGTTTCTTACATTGCTTTATCCATCTTGTCTTTTTCTTGATCAATTCACCAGAGACTTTCCAATTTTATTAGTTTTCTCAAAGAAAACACTTTCGGCTGAGTTGGGTCTTTCTGCTACAGATTTTATTTCCATTTCATAAATGTTTGCTCTTGTTTTTAATATTTCCTATCTTCTACTTCCTTGGATAATTTTTGTTCTTTGTTTTTAAATCAGTTGGATATTGCTTCTGGGGTTCTGAACCAGGAGCAGTTTTGCATTGTAGGGACATTTAGCAGTATCTGGAGACATTTTTAGGTTGTCACAACTGGGGGGAGGATGATACTGGCATCTTGTAGGTAGCAGCCAGGGGTGCTGCTAAATACCCTACAATACACTGAGCCTCCCCCACCCCCGCCAACAAAGAATTTCTAGGCCAAAATGTCAGAGCTGATGAGATGGAGAAACCCGGTCCTAGCTTATGAATCTTCAGTCTTTCTTCTTTTCTAATAAGAGCACTTAATGCTAAAAATCTCTTGCTGAGTACTGCATCCCATCAATTTTTTTTTACTTAAATCCAGTAAAGTTGACTTTCTTTTTGTTGTATAGTTCTACAGACTTCAACATGTGCATAGATTCATGTAGCTTCCACCACAACTGGGACACAAAACAGTCTTGTCCCCCTAGAAAACACCCTCCTCTTGCCCTTTTTTAGTCAAACCAATGATCCACTCTCTCTACCTAGAGTTTTTCCAGAATGGCATGTAAACAGAACTGTACAGTATATAACTGTTGAGAAAAGGCTTGTTTCACTCAGCATAATGCCTTGGAGATTCACCCATACTACAGCCTGACTCGATACTTCATTCATTTGCGTTGCTGAGTAGTATTCTATTATATAGATTACTACAATCTTTTTATCCATTCACTCATCACAGGATTTGGGAGAATGTTCCCATTCCGTTGGCAATCGTGAATAGAACTGTTATTTGTGTGCAGATGCTTGTGCGAACATAAATTTTCATTTCTCTAAATACCCAGGAATGGGATAGCTGGATCATATGGTAAGTGCCCATTTAATTTTATAATAACCTGCCAAACTGTTTTCCTGAGTGGCTGTACCGCTTTCACTCCCACAGGTAATGTTTGAGAACTCCAGTTGCTCCACAGACTCATCAGCATCCAGTGTTGTTAGATTTTGTTCCGCTTTGTTTTGTTAGTCATTGTAACAGGGGTGTATCATTTTGGTTTTAATTTGAATGTCCCTAATGTCTAATTATGTTGAGCATCTTTTCTTGTGTTGGTATGCCATCTGTACAGCTTCTATTCAAATCTCTGTTTTTTCCAATTAAATTATTTGGGTGGCTTTTTTTTCTTTTTGGCTGTTGACTTTTTTTTTTAGCAATTTTGTTGAGATCTAATTGATATACAATGAACTGCAGATATTTAAAATGTACAGTTTGGTAGGTTTTCACCTATGTATACACACTCATAGAAATATCATCAAAACCAAGATAGTGAACATAACCATCTCTCCCAGAAATTTATTTGCAGTCTGTCACACACTTACCCCCTCCCTCAATTCCTAGGGAATCATTTATCTGCTTTCTGTCACCACAGATAAGCTTACATTTTCTAGAAATTTATAAAAATGAAATCATACAGTGTGTACTGTTTGGGGTCACTTCTTTCATTTAGCAAGATTATTTTTGAGATTCACCACTGTAATGTGCATGTCACTAGTTCATTCTTTTTGATTGCTTAACATTGTTCCATCTCTTGGATGTACCACAGTTTACTTGTCCCTCGCAAATATTTGTAGGAACATACACTACACTGTCCTCTTGGGTAAATACTTAGGAATGAAATGAAAGATCATATGGTAGATACATGTCTAGCTATTTTTTTATTTATTGATTTCAGAGAAAGAGCAGAAAAGGCACATTGACCTGCCGTCCCACCCAAGAAGGAACATAACCAGAGATGGTTGTACATTCATTGGTTGATTCTTATAAATACCCTGACTGGGGATTGAACCCACAACTTTGGTGCATTGGGAGCACTCTCTAACCAGCTGAGCTACCTGGCTGTGTTTAACTTCTGTGTAAGAAACTGCCAAACTCCTTTCCAAAGGGGTTTATCCTTTTGCATAGCTACTAGAAGTGTCGGAGAGTTCCAGTTCCTTCACATCTTTGCCATACTTGATATGGTAGGTCTTTTTAATTTTAGCCATTCTAGTAGGTGTCAAGTGATATTCCACTGTAGTTTTAATTTATATTTTCTGAATGATTAATGATGTTGTACACCTTTTATATGCTTCTTTGCTATCTATATACCTACTTTGGTGGCGTGCTCTTTTAAATCTTTTGCCTATTTTTGACTGGTCTATTTGTTTTCTTACTATTGAGTTTTGAGAAATCTTTATATATTCTGGACACTAACCCTCTATCAAATACATACTGTGAAAATGTTTTCTTCCAGTCTGTGACTTGTATTTTCATTTACTTAACAGCATCTTCTCAAGAGCCAAAGTTTTCATTTTGATGAAGTCCAACTTATTAATGTTTTTTTATAGATATGCTTTTGATGTCTTATCTAGATATCTTTGCCTGATCTGAGGTCACAAAAACTTTCTGCTGATTCCTTCTAACGATTCTATAGTTTGAGAGTTTACATTTACTTCAGTGATCCATCTTGAGTGCATTTTCTATATGGTGGGAGTTATGAATCAAAGTTTTGGGGTTTTTTTGTTTTTGTTTTTGTTTTTGTTTTTTTTTGCCTATGGATGATCCATTATTCTAAGACCCCTGTTGGAAAGAATATGCTTTCCCTACATGATCTTCAGTGTTCCTACCTGTAAAATGGCCGTAGGAACAGCTCTTTCTTCCTGCCTCACATGGTTTGCATAAGGATAAAATGTTGGCATGGTGCTCACTACATTAAAAGCTATTTAAGGGCAACATCTGAGACAGGGGAACATCTGAGACACGGTACACAGCGACTGGATATGTGAGTTCTTGGGTAGGTCAGACCTGGTTCACTTTCTGGCGTGAGTCACACTCATGCGTGAGTCTGCATCTTACGCCACTACTTTCTCTTGCTGTTTACTCATATTTTCAGATCTTCAGGAAGTTATTAGGTCTTTCTGCACCTTGTGTTTTTCATCTGGAAAATGAGCCTAATAGATCCTTCCTTGTAGGATTTATTAGAAAACTAAATGTGATAATGAATATAAAAAGCCAAGCACAGTGTCTGGAATATGCTAAGTATAAATAATAGCATCCACATTAATTTTTCACCACTGTACTCTCATTGTCTAGCATAGTGCTCAATAAATATGATTTAAATAATAAATAAAACCTGTCTATGAAAGCATTTGTATTATGTAAATCCCCCCTCACAGGTCAGAAATGTTGTTATTGCTGGGTTTTGTCATTATTTTTATATGGCAGGCCCTCCCTGACCCTTGCTACATCGTGCGCTCCCCTTTCCCGTGGTGTTTGTCATTTGTGAGACACTGAACTATTTGTAATGCCCCTCCTCCTTATAGTACGAGCTCCCTAAAGGAAAGGATGGGCTGTGCTTTGTTCATCTCTGTGTCCTCCACTTCCAGCCCAGTTCCTGACCCCGAGCAGCCCTCACAACATGTTGGAATAGGGGGGTGTAAAGAACAGCATAGGGAATGTGGTCAGTGATACTCGAATAACTATGCATGGTGCCACGTGGGTACTAGGCTTATCGGGGAATCACTTGGTAAATACATAAATGTCTAACTACTATGCTGTTCATCTGAAGCTAATATAACATTGAATGTCAACTGTAATTTTAAAATATGTTTAAAATTTTAAATATGTTGAAATAATGGAATAAGATTGAGAGAAAGGAGATTTTTTTTAAGGATTTTTTTTTTTAGCCAAATACCTGAGCAAATGTGAAGCAATATTCCAAACCCAGGCCAAGTAAACATAGGAACTTTCAAAGCTCTACTCACTCCATGAGACCTCATTTCTAGTTCTGATCTTCTATTCTTCACCACTGTCCCCAGCTCATCGGTGTCAGACCTTGCATGCAGCAGAGGTCCTCAAGTGACAAGACTGCCAATCCTTCGGCCTGACACCTAGTGGCTGAAGTGGGGAATGCAGGCTACTGTTCAAAACAGCTCCAAGGCAAAGGATCTCAAAAGGCATCGTCTCTTTAACACACAATCATTTAGCAGAGGTGAAAGACCCAGGGCTTATCTCCGGACCTGTGACCAGTTTCCAGGGGGAGCATGGGGGTAGGGAAGTTCTATGGTTTTAAAAATTGGAGAAAAATAAAATAATGCTTTTTGATAAGTGTGAATATACTAACAACCATTGAATTGAGCACTTGGAGTAAATTATATGGTGTATAAGTTATATCTCAATAAAATTGTTTCATTTTTATTTTTTTAAATAAAAGGATCAAGAAATTTATTGGGCTCCATCACTTAATCTTTTTGTTTTGTTTTGTTTGGGGGAAGAGGGTGTTTATTTTAAAATGAGTCAGTCAATAATTTCTTTTAATAATGATTTTTGGTAACTTTTAATAACTCAGTAAGTAACCCTCAGCGTTATACAAAAACAGAAGTCTGTAGTCTTTTTTATAGCATTTGTCTTTTTAAAAAAGAAAGCAAAACTAATAAAACCAAGAACTTAGATTTTTAGAGCAGTCCCCAGCCTATCAGGAGGCCCTGTGTGAGCCAAGAACCACACCCGGAGGATCCTCCATCTGAGCCCCTGCCTCCCTCGGAAAGGTTCTGTGCCTCTAAGTCCACAGAAAGAGTCTGAGCATCTCAGAGAATGTGGAAAGGGTTTGCACGTCACACAGAGAGGGGTGACCTCTGATCCAGCTTCTCAGCTAGAGAACTCGGAAAGGAAGGAAGGTGGCTTTTACTTGTTATTTAGTATCTCCTGCTGGTCAGGTAGGCTGAGACAAAGGACTCTGCTTAGAGCTGTACACACATAATCTCATTTAACCCTCAGGACACCATCATGTCCTGGACACTGTTATTATCATTGTTTCCCCTTTACTGTTGAGGAGACTGAGGCTTAGAGAGGTTTATTGGCCCAAAGTCACACAGCCAGGGGTGGCAGAGGAGGGATTTGACTTTCCTCCGCACCATTCTGCCTCCCAGTGCATTTATTTTATATCGCGTTTATGGTGCAGCTGAGTTTTCGATGGTACACACACTTTATAGGACATGAGGGTCTGCCGTATCATTAACATACACGCGCTTTGTTTCCTAGAACTCAGCACTTGTTTTCTTGTTTTAAAGTTATGGTTGAAGTTTATGGTTATTGCATCTTTACGTTCTGGTGCTGGTTTTATCTGTGATTATTCCTTGGAGCCCCAGAGGAGACGTGCTTCTCTGTAAGGACAATCCACCACAGGGGTGGCTTCCCCCAGTGAGAACAACCATCGGGGAGCTGGGGAGCGTGCCTGACTCTGCTGGGGCAGGGAGGTGGGGCAGGGAGGTGGGGGGGCACACAGGAAACGTGGGGTTTTGAAGACCAGGAATGCAGTAAGGAATGACTTAAGTAGAAGGGGTCTGATAGGGAAGGCTTCAGGCGACAGGCCACGGAGTCTGTACTTTTACCCTCCCAGCAAGGCGTGTGTTCCCGGAGGGGAGTGCCATTGTCTCCCTGTGTTTTAAAAGCACTCATCTTGGTTTGGAACAGGCCAGGAGGCACCCTGAGGAGGAAGGGGTGCCTCTGGCTGCTGCTGGAATAAAGGCCGTCTATAAGCAGGCTTAGGTGTGGCTGAGGAAAGTGCCCCTGGCATAGTGCTCTCCAGGGTCTCACCTCTCTTGCCCCTGGTCCTGCTTCCCCAGCAGATCCTCCTCTGTATCCCGTGCTGTCCACTCTGAAGCAGCCTGGGTTGGAATCCCAGCTGTACTCCTATGGTCAGTTCCTCTGTGCCTCAGTTTCCCCACCTGTAAAATGGGATAATGATAGAACTCACCTTGTACAATTGTTCTGAGGATTAAAATGAGCACACATGCATGGAAACCTTAGAAGGGAGCCCAGAACGAGGCGAGCACTGCATGCGCCTTTGCCCTTACCCCTGTTACTCAGGCTGGACGGTCTGAATCGGGGCTGATGCAAATTCTCAGGCTCTCTACCAGCATTAGATCAGAGGTGGGACTTCAGATGAAGTCTTCACCCCTGGTATTTATTTCTGTAGCCCTGTCTCCTTTTATTCTTCCCGCTCCTGAGAGAGGTGTTCGTGTAAATGCTCAGGCTGTGCTTCTGCTCAGAATTCTCTGCTTAAATATGTGCAGCTGTCTGGAGACTCTTGGGGATACTTTGGCCAACTTCTTTGCTCATTATGCTACAGAAGGAGAGGACTTGGAAGACATCTAAGCTTTCAGGGGAGAGAGAACAACTTTCTTGCTACACATTTTGCCGTGTATAATACGCACCCACATTTTTGGCCCAAACGTTCAGGGAATGAATCTTTCAGTTTTTAAATTCAATTATTTATTCATTTATATTTAGAAACAAAATCAATTATCGTATTCCAGGATATTATTTTGCATACAGATATTGTTATTGCTTTTTAGAGTTATACGTTTAATGCATAAGCATAAATAAAAGAATTAAAGACATTTATATAGCCCTGGCTGGCGTAGCTCAATGGATTGAGCGCGGGCTGTGAACCAAAGCATCATAGGTTCAATTCCCAGTCAGGGCACATGCCTGGGTTTCAGGCCATGGCCCCCAGCAACCGCACATTGATGTTTCTCTCTCTCTTTCTCCTTCCCTTCCCTCTCTACAAATAAATAAATAAAATCTTTTTAAAAATTGCTCTTACGTACTAGACATTTAAAAAAAACATTTATATAGATATGGAATTAGTACCACCCATGTATAAGGCACATCCTTATTTTTCCCTCAGAAATTTGAGCAAAAAAGTACACTTTATATATAACAAAAATACAGTAACCAAGGGACTTCTCAAAAGCAGCCATTCCATGCTATTTTCCCGGTATCAGGAGTTCCTCCCAAAATCTTAGCAGGTTGGTAAAAAGGAAACTCTATGCCTCCAGATCTTTACTGGGTGGCTTCTTTTAACTGTTTCCTGTGCACTTATGGGCCCGTCACACAGGCCTTCCCAGAGACTCCCTTCCCTGCACTCCAGCTCCTTCCAATCAGGAGGCGGTTGCCAAGGGAACCACAGGTACCACTCCCCCACCACCTCCCTGAATCAAGGCCTAATCTACATTGAAAGAAATTTCTATTCCAGAGCTTAGCAGATTTCGACGTTTTACAACCCACCTAAACTCTGGTGGCAGTCACTTCTTCCTTCCAGGGGCTGGCCTGCCTCCACAGTGGTTACTGGTAAATCCTGTTCCTCGGCCTGCATGTTAACGGTGCTACTGAGATTTGCTTATAGGATTGATTTGGTTAACCGACCCCTGCTGATGTGTGAATGACAGAGTAGAAAGACAATAAAAGCTTGTTGGCAGAGCCATGCAAAGACTGAATGAGGTGATGCAGGTTAGGTGGTTGGCACAGAGCAGGGACTCAAGAAAAAGCCATTCGGAGGGTGCACGAGAGCTGTCCAGGGAAGGTGCTGTGATGTGGGGAACACGGAACCCCCAGTGTCGGGGGACCTAGCTTGGGGATGTTTCTCAGAACACATCATTTGGATCCTCCCATCCCCTGACTCTTCTTCAGTTTGGATTGTCTACCAGTATCTGGTGTCCCAGAGGGAAAGAGAACCAGTCACCTAATGGCAGATGTCTTTCTGGACTCTCACCTGGAAATGGTGTTGTGTCTAATTTGTAAGTGGACTCACCAAGACTTTCAAAGGGCAAAAGCCCACTCTCGCCTTGCAGGGGTCCCCATGTTAGCACCAGCCCCAGGCTGCTTCCCTGCTCCTATACCCCACCCCCCCACCCCACCCCCACACACAGATCCAGTGGCCTTCTCCACACCCCAAAGCCACAGGAGACCGGGCAGTCAGGCTGCTAGCCTGGTAAATGCAAGTCTCCCAACCAGCCAGGCAGACGCTGTAACGCCTGCTATGGTCTGGCCTCAGGAGTCACGGGGTGTCCCTTGTGCTGCATTTCACTTGTCCAAGCAGTCACGAAAGTCACCCAATTCCGAGGGGAGGGCCACAGACCTCATCTCTAAATGAGAGTGGTGTACAGGTCACTGCATTTGTTTGTAGGGCTGCCATAACAAAATATGACAGACTGAGTGGCTCAGACAACAAAATTGTATTGTCTCACAGTTCTGGAGGCCAGGCGTCCAAGATCAAGGTGTCTGCAGTGTCGGTGCCTCCTCGGGGCTGTGGGAGAGGATCAGTGCCATGCCTCCCTCCTAGCTTCCGGTGGTCACGGCAATCTTTGCTGATCCTCGTCTTGTGGACGCACCCCCTGGATCTCTGCCTTCATCATCTCATGGCGTTCTCCCTGTGCGTCCAGATCTCCCCCTGAATAAGACACCAGTCATATTGGACTAGGGGCCCTCCCCCCTCCAGTATGACCTCAACTTGGCTAATTATTGGGTTGCCCAAAAGATTCATTTAGTTTTTTTCCCTATGGTGGCTCTAACAATTGTCTGTAACTTCATTTGACACATTTTGTTAGATTGTGTTGTGACAGCTATCACATCAGTGTGCATTTTTTTAAAACTTATCAAAATTGGTGAGTTTTTATGCAGCATTTTAATATTGAAGATGGAAGGAAATACACAACATTTTCAGTGTATTGTGTTTATTATTTCAAGAAAGGTAAAAATGCACTGAAATGCATAAAAAGATTTGTACAGTGTATGGAGACCGTGCTGTGACTGATCGAATGTGTTAAAAGTGGTTTGCGAAGTTTCTTGGTACTATTGACATTTTGGCCAAATAATTCTTTGCTGTGGGGCTGTCAATGGGGACATTGAAAGATGTTTAGCAGCACCCCTGGCCTCTGTCCACTAGAAGCCAATAGCAGGAGATAGCCGACATACTCAAAATATCCAAATCAATAAAGTCATTGGTGAAAATGAAAAATGTATCTTTGGAAAAACTAAACAGACTTTTTGACCAACCCAATATATCTGCAGTGACCTTATTTCCAAATAAGGTCACATTCTGAGGTACTGGGGGTTAGGACTTGAACATATGACTTTGGTGGGGAGGGGACATAATTTAACCCATAACAGTCACACTATAAGAAGAACATGTGGGGTGGGAGATGTTATTATAGTCATCTTTTGAAAATACAATATGCCACAGGCATTCCACCTCAATGGCCGATTAATTTCCACACTTTATAGGAAGCCTCTAATCACACAGAGAAGTTATTGCAAATGGTAGACGTTTCCCAACAGCTTTTGCAATCTAAGGATTCTCTTTAATTAAACAGAGATGTTAGGACCCTTTCCATTCTAAGAGCTGTGCTGTCTGCATGATCAGCTTGTTAACTTGAAATAACTTTTAAAATCATTCAGTGAAATCCAAATCAATCATTTGTAGAGCTCCTGAGGCATCTGCTAAACATGATTTGGAAGCCTCAGGTCCCATCCAGCAGGAGGCCCAGAAACAGTCTTTGCTCGACCACAGCCATTGGCCAGGAGTGGACGCTAGTCCAGACTCACCGAGAGCCCCAGGGCCTGTCCCAGCACAGGACTCCCCGCCACCCCCTCTTCCACTCCAGAAACCATGGGCTCCATGAGCTACAAGGTTGTCTCCAAAGTTCCATCTCCTCCCACCTCTGTGCCCCAAAATAAACAAACAAAAGACGGGAGTTAAAGTGGGCTTGAAGACTCCATTTGGGTATGTACAGGTCCACCTTTATGAGGTGCCTTGAATAGGCAGATACATGGACACCAGAGTAGAAAAGCAGCTACTCCCAATAGAGGGGCTGGGGTGGGGCGGCAGGAAGTAGGGAGTTACCGTTTGTTGGGTATGAGGTTTAGAGTTTCTGTTCAGACGACAAAAACATCTGGAAGTGGATAGCGGCAATGGTTGTGCAAGGCTGTGAATGTCCTCAGTGCCACTGAAGGTACACTTAAAGAGGATTAAAATGACAAATTTTATGTTACGTATGTTTTATCACAATATTCTTTCTAATTAAATCCCGTTTTCCCTGATCAGTGTGGCTCGGTTGTTTGGGCATCACCCCACAAAGCGAAAGGTCGTGGATTCAAAACACTGTCAGGGCACCTGCCTGGTTGCAGGTTCAGTCCCCAGTCAGGGTGCATACGAGAGGCAACCAACTAATGTTTCTCTCTCTTTCTCCCTCCCTTCTCCTTTCTACAAAAATAAATAAATAAAATCTTTTTAAAAAAATTGATCACATTTGGGGCAGGTTGTGAGCTGTGAAATACTGAGACAATTAACTTTCCTTAGGGTGCATCAGTGTCTAAAGCCTTTTTATATCTTTTAATTTATTGAATCCTTTTTTTTAAACCCTAAAAATTTGGTGCAATTGTTGCCATTCTCCAGATGAGCAAATAGCGGCTCAGTGAGGTAAACTGCTCAAGGTCACAGGCTGGGTGAATGGCAGGACCAGGTCTGTCTGTAAAATGCAGACGAAGGAGTCCATGCGAGTGGCAGGCCCTTTAAGGAATGGAAGTGTTCACTTTATAAACTCATTGGACACCAAAACTGGAGGGACTCTTAGAGGTCTGGTTTAACCTCTTCGGAGAAGGGGAAATCCATAGGCTTGCCTGGCTCTTGGACCTGGACCAAAGATTTTGAAAGTGATTGGTTTGCTCCCTTTGTCCCCATTCTTGAGGGGTCTGTTATCAGGTGAGTGGGGAAGAGTGTGGACTCCACCCTCCTCTCCTGTCCCACCCATGTGACCTTGAGTACATCCCTTAACTTCTCCATATCACATGCAAATGGTCATGGTCAAATAGGACCTGCCCGATGAGGACTGATGAACGGGAGGGCTAAAGATGCAACGTACCCAGTGCAGAAAAGGCTGCCATCCCATTTTCCCAGGACAGACGCACAGCCAGCCCTGCTGCAAAACAGAACAAGAGATAAACGAGACAGACTGCTGCCTGGAGCGGGGCACAGGGGTGGGGGGAGTGCTGGGGGGTTGTTACTATTATTAGTAACAGCTTTGTTGACACAGAACTGACGTATAGTAAACTACGCATGTTCAAAGTGCACCACTTGGTACAGCTGGGCGTATGTATGTGCCCCTGGAACCATCACCACAATCGAGATAATAAACATCTCCATCCCCTCAAATGTCTCCTTGTGGCCTTGGCAATGCCCACTGCGGACACTCCCCGTTCCCCATTCCCCACTTCCTCTCTCCAGGCAACTATTGATCTGATTCCTGTCACCAGAGATTAGCTGGTATGATGCAGGATTTCATATAACTGGAATCATACCGTTTGTACTGTTTTGTTTTGGCTTCTTTCGCTCAGTGCAACTGCTTTGAGATATATCCATGTGGTCACACACGTCGCTATTCTTTCCTGTCTGCTAAATTCAGTGCTATTCCATCGTGCCACTGTTCATCATCTCACCTGGTGATCGACATTTAGGTTGTTTCCAGCTTGGGGCTATTACAAATAAAGCTGCTATTACAAATAAAAGGAGCATGCGTGTACAGGTCTTTGTGTGCCTCTATGTTTTCTTTTTTGTTGGGTAAAACCTAGGAGTTGCAATCCCCATGGTAAGTGCACATGGAACTTTTTAAGAATCTGCCCAATTGTTTTCCACAGTGGTTGCACCATTTTGCTTTCCCGCCAGCTGTGTACGAGACTTCCAGTCCCTCTGACACCCTTGCCAACATTTGGTGTGGCCTTTTTTTTCATGTTAGCCATTCCGGTGGGGGTGCAGTGGGGTCTTGCTGGGGCTTTAATTCTCATTTCCATGATGACTAATAATGTTGAGCATTTTCTCACATGTTTATTTGCCATTGATATACATCCTTCGGCGATGTGTCTTCACATGTTGTCAGCCCCCACCTCCTGGGGTGGTTGTGAGAGTCTCTCCCACCCCAGTGCCCTGTCTGCCTGCCCCACACTTGCTCCACAGAGCCTTACAGGCAGGGCCTCTACACCTGCTCCTTAGATTCCCCTGTCCTTGAAGGACGCTCTCCCCACTTGTGCACACACACACTCACACATCACACAATTCCATTTCCCCTCCAGCCATGGAGGCAAGAGACAGGCATCAGGAGCACAGGCGTATCGGTCTGGGTATCCAGGGACGACATTTGACAGTCTGTCTCTCGGGCCCTTTAAATCACTCCTGAAAGACACTTGATACATTAAGATGTTTTTCTCTCTGCTTAGAATTCCAACCTGTTTGTTTCCCAGGTGATTGCTGTCTGCGTATAGCAGGGGGAGGGAAGGAGCCACTGAGCTGCGGCTGAGGCTGTTGAAACCCCTGAGTCAGCATGCCATCTCCACCCCAATCTACTACCAGCCTCCCCTAAGCACTTCCAGGGCTCTCTGAGGGAGCAGACCACGCAGCATCCTCCAGCCCCCTGCAGCCCCCAGGCGCTGCTCACTTCCCCATTCAAGCCCCTCAGGTCTCAGCAACATTGATGTGTAGCCTGATCCACAGGAAGGTGTGGACGCTCCCACCCAGAAAAAGAAAGAGCTCCGGGACCAGACCCAGCCAGGCCTATGCAGGTCTGGGGAGCCAGCCAAGATGACAGGGTAGACATCTGGAACGCAGGCTGGGAGGGTGATGTGGGGGTTCAGAACAAATCACCCCAAGATGTGCCTCTGTGGTACGCACATTACTTTGAGCTAAAGGCAACTTCTACCCCTTCCCCTTAACTACCTAGAAGAACTTGAATTATGCCCACACATATTAAGAGATGATCAGGGATAACCTTTGTTGACCTAACTATATGACAAGGTAAACTACTAATTCCTGACCATGTGCTCTCTCTGCAATGACCTTCTGAGGCTCCAAGGCACCTCGCCTCATCCCTAGTGCAGAATGGCTTTTGTACCCACTTTTCCTTTCTGTCTCTGAACTTCTCGTGCTTGTGGGGTCTCTGACCCTCTCGTGTACGTGGGTTCCCACACATATGTACATATTAAATTTGGTTGTTATTCTCTTGTTAATCTGTCTCAAGTCTATTTGATTATTTGACCAGCCCAAAAGAAACCTGAGGGTGGAGGGAAGTTTCTTCCTCCCCTACAATGACAAATCAAATCCTACTCAGCCTGGACCCGGGCTGCAGAGGTACACCAGAGCACACCATGGGACCTGGGAATGATGCCCTGGTGAGTACCTAGTGAGTTAGAAGATCAGCCTAGAACAGTGCTTCTCAACTGTAGTCCTCAAAACAGCTACTCAGGTCACCCAAGAACTCGTTAGAAATGCAAATTCTCACACTCCACTGGGAGGCTCTGGGGGTGGAGCCCAGACACCTGCTTTAACTGACCTCCCTCCAGGTGACCCTGATGCAGCCCCGAGTGTAATAAGACCGCTGGCCTTGCAGAGGGAAATTCTACGCACAGAAGGAGGGATGCAAGAATCCATCAGTTTTCTTCAAGGACAAAGGTAGAAGCTATGGTGCTCACAGGCCAAGTGCTAGTTTGGGAAACAGATGAATCCTGGTTCACATTCCCACCCTGCCACTTCCTAGCTGCGTGACCTTGAGCCTTTCTAAACCTCTCCCTCCTCTGTAAAAACTGGACACAGGTAACCTTATAGCATTATGTTGATGATTTAAAGAGGTAGTATGCATGGAGGACAGGACTCATATTAAGCAAAAAAGAGTAGCTATATATACCTGCCATGAGCCCCGATGAGGTCTTGGGACACACCAGACAAAGTGGTCCCCTCCCCACACCACTTTACTGTCATCTTTAGAAAAGTAATCATACTAACTTTCCAAATCGAAGAGAACAACTTTGAGAAAAGCATTGACCTGGGCAAAGGGCACCCTGGAGTTATGCAAAATATACTCTTAGTGGTCCTGACAATATTTATTGTTATGAAGCATGCACCCTTAAGGTGCAAAGTGAAGTACACAGCCCAGGTAGGGCGGAATGCAGGGGCCAGTCTCCAGAAGGTAATAGCTGGTGTCTTCTGGAACATCCTTTCCTCTATTACCCACAGAAATAAACTCAGCCTCCATCCTCACTATCTGGGGGCAGAATAGGCTTCTCCCCAGTACTTCCTACTATTTTCAGGGGTGCTTCCACTCTCCTGGTCACTTCTTGCTCTCAAGCCAGTTCTTAAGCCCCTCCCACCTCGGTCTACTTCCCACCCCCCTGCTGTCCTATACCTACCATCCTCAGGAACTCAGTCCCTCTACCTTCGTGCCCTAAGCATCACTAGCCTGAGCCTGTTGCAAGTAGCTGACTTCACTGAGGGTGAGGGAGGTTACAAAATTGCACCCAACTGGAAATGGTGAAACTTGAATGGTCATCTCAGAATTCTGCAATCAGCCCAACACTGAATTTGTCATTAGTCATCATTCTTCTGGGGCTGAAGCTGGCTGCCCTCTTTGGAGGTACTTCATTTCTCCCCAGGAATGTCCTTTCATCTCCTCTTTTCCATAAGTCTTGCACGACCCTGAAAATTCCCTTCCTCACGAGCTGCCAATGAACAGTTGTCTGATTTCCCCTAGTTTGTTTGTAAAACAATTTAGCTCCAGATTGAGCTCCCTCCTTCCAGACCATGTGAGGTAGGGGTAGGGAGTGAGTCTCCCATGAATAATCAGAAAACCTAGTTACAGTGTCTTCAAACACAAAAGATCAGCCTTGTTTCTGTCGGGCACCCTTCTCACCCCCACCTGGGGTGTCAAAGAGACTGTAAGCATTTCTGCTTTTAAGTAGTGATTTTCCCCTTGCTATTACACATACGCAATGCACAGAAACCCCCT
Organism: Tonatia bakeri; assembly: GCA_004024845.1. Taxonomy (NCBI): domain Eukaryota; kingdom Metazoa; phylum Chordata; class Mammalia; order Chiroptera; family Phyllostomidae; genus Tonatia; species Tonatia bakeri. The sequence continues at coordinate 39,323 of PVIA01009102.1, read as the reverse complement.
GGAAATTCCTCAGGTTTTTATTAAAAATTCCAGATGGTGCAACAGAGATTTCAGACACTACAGCTTCTGTTAACAAGAGGAAATTAATAACCAAATGACTTGCAGTCATTGTCATCTGGATTGGTGACAGTACATGAAAAAAAGGAGGCAGGGTAACAACAGTGTTTGAGGCACAGAGTTGTGGACTCAGCAAGGCCTGGTTTTGAATCTTGGCTCTCCCATTTATTAGCTGGGACAACTGTTGGGGAAGTCACCTAAACTTTCTGTGCCTCTGTTTCCTCATGTGCAAAATGGACAAATAACAGGATAGTCAGATCTACTATAATGCAACTGCATGCCTAAAAACCACCACCATGTGTTAGTATAATAGAAAAATATTCTTGGTCCTGGTTTCTGGCACAGAGTTCCCAAAACCCTTACAAATTTCCCAAGTTATAGGAGAGTCTTTTGTTATTTCTAATAATCCACTTTCAATCATACCTCATGCTAATGAGGTGATTTGGAATGGACCCCCTCCCCGCTGCCCCATTGCCTTCACGATGGGATCTGTCACCAGAAAGGCTAAGTGATTAGAGGGTTGGAACTTTCAGCCCCACTCCCAACCTCCAGGGGTGGGCAGGGACCTGAAGATTAAGGTCTATAAATATTCTTGAAGGAGTCTTGATGAGCTTCTGGGCTGGTTAATACTTGGAAATGCTGGGAGGGCGACATGCCCAGAGCAGGCATGGAAGCTCCAGGCCCTCTCCCCAACCCTACCCACCCCCCATAATTTGCTCTATGCATTTCTTCCAGTTGGCTCTTTCTGCTGGAGTTTTGTGAGCCAGGCTAGCAAATTAAGCCATTCTAACAAACCTTAAGAGAAGGTCATTGGAACTTCCCATTTATAGCAGGTCAGTCAGAAGTATGAGAAGCCAGGGACTGGTGACTGGCATCTGAAGTGGGGTTCGCTGGGGGACTGAGCCCTTAAACGGTAGGTCTGAGCTAACTCTGGGTAGTTAATGTCGGAAATGGACGAAGCTACTGGACGTCCGGCTGATGTCTGGAGAATTGGTTGTGGTGTTGGAAACCACTACAGACTGTGGATGAACAAAGTGTGCCTATACATACAATGGAATACCATTCAGCTTTAAAGAAGTAGGGGAGGGTGGTGGATGGAGGTGGAAGAGGATATAATGGAGATAAATGGTAATGGGAAAAATGCAATAAAAACCAACTATTAAGAATAATAAATAGCCCTGGCTGGTGTGACTCAGTGGATTGAGTGCTGGCCTGTGAACCAAAGGGTTGCCAGTTCGATTCCCAGTCAGGGCACATGCCTGGGTTGAGGGCCAGGTCCTCGGTGGGGGGCATGTGACAGACAACCACACATTAAGGTTTCCCTCCCTCTCTTTCTCCTTCCTTTCTCCTTTTTCTAAAAACAAGCAAATAAAAACTTTTAAAAAGACATAACTTTAAAAAATAATAAATAAAAATTAAAGAGAAGGAAATCTTAACACACAGTACAACATGGATAAAACTTGAACACATTATGCTAAGTGAAACAAGACAGTCACGAAAGGACAAACACCGTGTGACTCCACTCACACTGAAACCAGAAAAGGCAGCATTCAGGCTGCCTGTCACCTACCAGACCCAATAAGCAGAGACAGGGATTCAGTCTTTATGGGTGCTTTATTCAGGTGGCCGGCAATCTGAGAAGATGGCAGGTTTGTACCCTCACAGACCACCTTAAATTCTGTTTTAAAATGGCCCTTTTATAAGGAGAAGAAAAGTGTAGGTAAGGGGGTTGGAATTCAGGGGAAAATAGTTCATCTGATAAACAGTAGTGCAGTTTCACACATGTTAAGTGATTAAGATATATATAAAGACTACAAAAAGCATAACAATGTACCTTGAAAAAATACCTTTAGTTTGTTGTGGAAGCAGGCATCATGAGGACTATAGCTTCTGAGTTACTGTGAAGTAGTGGCAGGAAGGTTGTCAGACATGATGTGTGCCTCATGACACACACAACATGCAGTAAACAGAGGAGGCAGCAGATGTTTGAGGTGTGTGCTTTAGGTGTGTTCTGTTTATTCCTACGTGGCTTGGTTCAGCTGGGTGCAGTAGGGGGTTCACCTAGTGTTTCTCCAACAGGAAATTACACACAAGCAAATGGAAAGTTAATGTTAAGCTCAAATCGTTCCCTAATACTTCTATGGCATGGCAACAAATACACATTTTTAAAATAAGCACAATAGAAGAATGACTGTACGTGGGTGGTGGAATTTGTAGGGATTCAGAACATGTCAGCCCAAACTGTGCCTCTGGTATGTGAATTATTTTGAGTTAAAGGCAACCAAGACCCTGTGGGTTCAAGAGAATCTTCTGCCCTCCCTCCCCTTACTACCTAGAAGAATTTGAATTAGAGGCCTTGCCCATAATAAGAGATTATCAGAGATAATCACTTTGACCTATGTAGAGGGTAGGGCAAACTTCTAATTACTGAATATCTGCTCTTCTTATCATTCTGCAATGTCCCTTTGAAGGCCCTAAGGCACCTTACCTCATCCTTAGCTCAGCAGGTCATATATACCTCATTTCTACTTTCTGTCTTTGACTCTCTTGTGCATGTGGGGTTCCCATACATATGTATGTAATTAAACTTGGTTATTTTCTTTAGTTAATCTCTCTCATATCTGTCTGATTATTAGACCAGCCTGAAAGAACCTTGAAAATAGAAGAAAGCTTCTTCTTCCCCCACAAATTAAGACAAGGATTATGTGATAAAATACATACGAAATTTTAATAGTGCCTAGGACAGAGTATAACTGCTCAGAAGTAATGGTACTGATTGTGATTGTTGGGACAACGGCAGTGGTCACAGTGGAACCATGGTTATTATTCATATTGTCCCACCAAAGAGAATCACCCAGAGCTGGACCAAGGGACACTACACACCCAGTTTACAGATGGCAGAACTGAAGCCCAAAGAATCAGAGAAATCTCTCAAGATCATACAAAAGTCTGATACAGGTGGTTACTTAAAAATATGTATACTGATACAGAGTTTGTATTGTGTCCCCTGGTTGCCTGGTGGTTAATTGCTTTGCCCAGGTCAACAGAGCTATCAGAAAAATGCTCTCCACCTTCAAGGGAATTTGAGCCCTTTTTAAAAGGCAAAGGAAATGGGTAAAACTTTCAGTTCTGTCTGAAAAAGCAAGTCTAATTTTTCTGGTGGTTCCTATTAACTTGAAAAGAGCAGATCTGCCCATCAAATGGCATTTTACCAGCTGATCAATTTGGTGTCATTCTCATTGAATTAAATCAAATTGAAATGTAATTCCCTTCCCGGAACAAATCCCCCTGCAGGGACTCACTGCGTAAAAGTGTTTGACCTTGTGCTGGCTGCCTAGAGGGCTTTCCAGAAAGCTGGGGGTACAAGTGGAGTCTGCAGAGCTCATACCCTGCTGGACACAGCCCTCTCATCTGACTTCTAGGCTCTACTGCTGCACACTCCTGGGCCAACAGAGATGCCCAGGTAGCTTCTATTGACCCCTGCAGGGGCATGGTCAAGTACCTGAAGGTGGGCTCATACCTCAGAAAGTGAGCTGGCATATACAAACGAGCAAGACAGTCACAGCTGGAGAGCTCCTAGTATATAGGGAGACTTAAACAAATTAGGAAAAGTCTTCCCCTCCAGGCAGAGAAATTACAAAATTGTACCCTTCCCCCACAGTAGGGAGGTGTTCCATCCTGTGGACTACAGCAGCCCCAAATGAGGGTGCAAAGATTAGTGATTGGTAAGTTCAGCCCCTCTCACCACCCCCCCACCAGCCTCAACCTACACAACCACAGGTAGTAGTGCCAGTCACCTCCCTGCTGGGGCCACCACAGTAGGCTCTGTTGTGAGAGATCCCTGGAGCAGAGGCTCAGCTCTAGCAGAACATGTGGATGACTCAAAGTATCCAGTGGCTATTGGCTGAACTGGCTGCAGTTCCCACCAAATCCTGGGAGACCCTATGAACAAGCCCATAAAACAGCCTCTCCCCAGAACTCCCCATGGAACCTGATGTTGTACAACTCTGACGTGTGGCCCACCTGTCCTTCATCCACCCCTCCATTCCCTGCCTTGGGAGCCAGAAGACCTGGCATCAAATCTTGGCTCTACTGACTGATGACTTGGGCCAGTGACTTAACCTCTCTGAGCTTTAGCAAAGCAGTAATAAGACCTGTCAACAGCACATGGGAGTGGGTCTGAGACCTGGAAATGAGGATGGCTTCTGTATTAGGTTAGTAAAATCCATGCAGAAGGATGAGCTATGTCATCTATTGGCATGAACCAAGAGATGACCTGAAAATATGGCCTGAAGACATGGTAACTGAAGAATTTGGGAAGACCCCAAATGCCCATCATGGTATAGTCACAGAGAGACAAGAGTGAAGGGTGATGGTAATTGAGTAAGCAGAAACCTAATTAACTAAATGAGTTGGCAAGACAGTGCAAACAGAGAGAGCATGCCTAGCCTGGAGCAGAGATAAGGGGAGCCCAAGGAGCCAGGAACTGGCCATATTTATTCTGCGATAAATTCATAAAGTTGATGTCAGCCTCAGAGGTATCAGAGCAGCCAACCACTCAACCTTCTCCTAGAGACATCTGACCTCTCGCCAGCCTTTTTCAAGCCGAGACAATCCTGAGTCCCAGGGTTGCTATAAGAAGGAAAGAGCAGTGTCTGGCATGTAGCAGGTCGCTAATGAACTAACATTCCCTTCTCATTCTGTTCCTTTTTTTCCTACAATAATAACCAATGTCAAGTCTTCTTGGCCACACAAGCATTTCCTCCTGGATTTTCCTGACACCCATGCTCGTCCCTGCTCTGGTGTGTCTATCCTCGCCCATGTGTGTGTCCATCACACTCCTTTCCTCTGTGCCCAGTGCAGTGTCACTGGTATTGGCAAGGAACTGCCCTCTGTTCTAAAGTTAGTGGAGAAGGCAAAATTAGCCAAATGAGCACACAAATATCAACTTGCAACTGCCAAGTGCTATGGAGGGAAGGTAAGAACAGACACAGTGGATGCTGTGGTGTGCCCCCCAAGCCTCCCTTCAGAACTGAGGCTACTAGCCCCCCAACTGCCAGGACTGTTGGATGCAAACGGCTCTCACCTGAGTCTTCCCTAGGAGTTGCCCTCAGCCCTTAAGATCCACTTTGATGAAGGTCACCTCCCTCCCTGGGGACACCACCTCCAATGTCTGGTTCTTCCAGGCCTATCACCTCTAGGTGGAAATGCTAAAGGACCATCCCAGCTCCATACTTCTCCTGGAACAGACTTTGGCCTTGTTCAGTTGGAATCAAAGCTCAACCTGTCCACTGGCCTATTCTTCCTCCCTTCACCACCCCTCCAAAGGTGTTGATTCCATAGGGTGGTCCCCAATAAACTTCCTGCACAAAATTCTCTGTCTCAGGATCCACTTCCCAAGGTATCCACCTAAGACAACATATCAAAGGAAGATAGTTAGAGGGTGGGGGCCGTGAGTGGAGACATGAGGCTCACAGAAAGCTTTCCCAGCAAAGGTACATCTGAGCTGAAATCTGAGGAATAAGGAGTTATCTGGAGGGGAAATCTTCCAAGCAGAGAAAACAGAATGTGCAAAGACCCTGAGAAAAGGAGGAAGTTTAAGGCCAGAGTGCCTGAAATACTGAGAGTGAGAATTATTGGGAAAGGAAGAGAGGCGAGGATGTAAACACAGGCGTGGGCCAAGTCAAGTAGGGCCTTATAAGCCAAGTTAGGTTATGATCTAACCAAAAAGACAACTTTCTGATTCATAAGTGCATCAGTCTGCTTGGGCTGGCATAAAAAAATAAACAACATACCTCAGGCTGGGATGCTTCAATAACAGAAATTTATTTTCCCACAGTTGTGGGGCTACAAGTCCAAGATCAAGGTTGGATAGGGTTGGTTTCTTCTGAGGCCTCTCTCTTGTGCTTGCCGATGGTCACCTCTTGCTACCTCCTCTCATGTCATCGCTCAGTGCACGAACACCCCTGCTGTCTCTCCTTTGTGTCCAACTTCCTCTCTTACCACTCAGGTTGGATGAGGGCCCACCATAACGACCTCTTTGAAGTCCCTGTCTCCAAATACAGTCATGTTCTACAGCACTAGGAGCTAGGGCTTCAACATATAAATTTGGGGAGGACCCAAAACAGTGATGTTTTCTGTATGCAAGATCCTACAGATCTATAACACATATATCTCAATAAATTAATAGTTTAAGTAACCACCTTTGTTGAAAATGAAAAATAGCATTATATTGGATCAGCCCTAGAACAAACAAAATGCGTGATTGCCATATACATGTCATTTCAACTGTATTTTCACCAATACCTTCTAGTGTCCCTGACTCTGACATCCCAATCCCCACTTTTTGTTCACAGATCCTTCCTTCCCCTCTGCCCACATCCCAGGCCAGCTGTCCGCCAAGTACCTGCTGGAGGAAATCAAATAGCTGTGCTGATCCACTCCATTGCAAATTCACAGCCTCCACCTTCTGCTGAGCTCTCCACTGTCCTGCAATCCTCCTGTTCACTGCCGGTCAAGTGCATGTTGTGTTCTGCTCAGCGGTTATGCTAACCCTTCCCATCCTCTGTCAGCACTGTGAACCTACCCTTGCCCCTTACTTTCAGAAGACCATCTGTCCTACCTCATGGAGAAGAGAGAGGTCAGTTTCTTTCCTCATCCCCTCCTAATTTCCCCAAAGCTAACTAGAGGAAGGCATGTGGAGTGGAAAAAGAAAAATAAGGTTTGGCTCCAGGCAGACTGTCCACCATTTAAGACATTTCTTCTTGGGAAAATTCACTTCACCTTCCTGAGACTTAGTTTCTTTATCTGTGAGAGAAAGGTCATTGCTTCAAGATGGCATCCTATAACCCTTGGAATAAAATATAAACTCTTAACCATGGCCAGCCAAGAGGGCCCTGTGTGACCTAACCCTATCTGCTCTGACTCCATCTGCTGCCCCTCTCTTCCTGGCTGGACTCCTCCACCATTGTTGTCTTTTGGCTGTTCCTAGAACACATCAAGTTCATGCCCACCTCAGGGTCTTTGCACATGTTGTTCCTGCTGCATGATCTTGCTGTGACTCATTGCCCCATGGGCAGTTCTCCCCAGAAGGACCATCCCTGACTACCCCCTATAAACTAGCACTTCCCCATCATTTCTAGTCTCTTTGCTCTACTTTACTTTTTTTGTTTTCACTTATCATTTAACACTCCCTAAAATTACATTTCTTTGTTTATTTGTTTATTGCCTGTCTCTCTCACAAAACTGTAAGCTCCAAGACAGCAGAGATTGTGTCTTGGTCATAGCAACATGCAGAGGTAAAAAAAAAAAAAAATGCCTGGCTCATAGCTAGTATCCATCGAATTATGTTAAATGAGTAACAGAAAAGATCTAAGATGGCTATCTATGACCATTTCTTTGCTACCTATACCACAACCACCACTCCTCCGAGAAATGATAAAGCTCACATTCACATTCCAGTTCTAATATTTGGTGGAATGGGAGCTTACAGACACCTTCTGATACAACCTTTCCCTAGGCCAGTGAATGTCAAGGAGTGGGCACATGACTTGGTTTGAACCAATCAGACTCCTTCCCTGGGATATCTCAAACCACAGCCAGGAAAAGAGTAAAATTTCCTGAGACAAAATGGTGAGACTGGGAGCAGCTGGTGTTTCCCCAGACAGCCTGAGACAGATTCCGAAGGCCCTGTCAACACAGCACTTCCTCTAAGTTATACACCTACACCAATAATCTCATTGTCTAAGCAAGTGTGCACTGTGGTTCTGTCACTTGCAACCAAAGAATTCTGCTGTGATAGATGAATCAATGTGTGCCAAATGCCTGGAGCAGTGCCTGGGTCAGAGCAGATGCATAATTGTTGCTAGTTCATCCTTCTTTGTCTCCTCCCTTCCCATCCCAGATGGGGGTGTTCCTCCTCCTGTCCAAGACTACCTCCTTCCCCTCTCAGAAAGCTGCTCCTTCACATCCTCAGCTGGAGATGGCAGACGTCATGCTCATCTTGCAGGAAATAAGGAGCTCCTATGAAGTGAGGGCTGTGCTGGCTTGTCTCTTGCCCTTCTGCATCCAGCACACAGTACATGCCCAAAGTGCCCGTCTTAGCGGCAGAGTCAGAACTGAGAAGAGCGAAGCTTCAGGCTCCTTATAAACTGAAGAGAGCTCCATAAAATGTGTAAAAAGGGAAGGGTTGTCTGTACATAAGGGATTGTGATTGCGGTTTTATTAGCCAAATAGATAACCCTCATCATGAAAGGAACCTTTCTGGAGTGATGGATGGCTCTAAGGCCCTGGAGAGACATGGGTATTTCTCAAGGCCTCCAGTCAAACAAGTTAACTGCATAACATTTCTCTCTCCATAGCAACTGGCCTGGTGCCCTCTGCCAGGCCATAGCACCTGTGCCTCGGGAAGTCCATCAGCCTTCTGCAGCCCTCTATTCACTGGGCACATTCACTCAAAGCCCCCAGCCTGTGCATTGAAGGAGAAAGGACAAACTTAGGAAGGGCATGGGACAGTGTGTGTGTGTTGGGGGGGGAGGGGGAGGTGCTTGGATCCAGAGTCAATAAATGACCTAAACCAGGGGCCTCCTCTGCCTCTGAGCTTCTGCAGAATTCTGTTTAGTAGCACCTGGCCTCTGTCATCCTCCTGCAGACCTGGGAGTGGACTCCCCCAGTGGGACTGAAGAAGGTGGAGGGAGGACAGACTTTTTGGTACCAAGTGCTGAGCATTTTCATTGTCACAGTGACCCAATGGCAGGTCATCTCATCCTGGCTGTGGAGATGAAAAAACAGAGAGCGTTGATGAGGTGAAGGGAAGGGAACCAACTCAAGGTCACAATCTAGCATGTGACAGGTCCCCCAGGACTTATGTCCCAGACTATGTTCTTCCCTCTTAATGATCCTACTTCCTCCCCAGCTCCCCACGTCATAGGTGATCATAGCAGGACCAAAAGCAAAAGGAGTGGAGGTGGCTAGGAATCCCGCAGGGAGGAAGGGATCTCAGCAAACCCCTCCTATAGGGAATGGCTCCATCCAGGGAATGGTCATTGGTGACTAGAAACACAGGCAGCCTACCCCCTTGGGTGTCAACAGAGGGAAGCAGTAGAGACAGTATGTATTTATAGACAGGTCCTTCACGAAGCCTCAAGGAACAGAGAGTAGGAGGTTTTATAGGATACAAGCAAGCCACCTGGACCAGAGAGAAAGAGTCCATGGACATGAAGAGGTTAAAGACACAGAAGAGAGAGACATAATTCATAGTGGGAGTTCCTGGAGGCAGGGGATGCAGAAAGGCCCATAATCTAGACCAGTAGCCTGAAAACTTTTCCTGTAAAAGGCCAAAGACACCAGCAAATATTTTCAGCTTTGTATGCCCTATAGTCCCTGTCACAACTATTTGAATGTCATAGTGGTGCAAAAGCAGCATAGACAATTCATGAATAAGTATGGTGTGTTCTAATAAAACTTTATTTACAAAAACATGTAGCGAGCTGCATTTGATTCTGGGCTATAGTTTGCCAACCCCCATCTAGAGCACAGGGTGCAGGGGGTACTGAGGGAGGAGCAGCAGGGGTGATATACTTGGAGAGAAGGAAGTCCTTGTTTGTCTGTGCAGAGCAGTCCACCATGGAGGCACATAGTAGGTGCACACTGAACATTGACCTGAAATATTGAACTCCTAGGCAGGAGAGAAGAGGCACTGGGTAAATTATGGAGATATATTGAGATAGGGAGCTTAAGTGTGATTGGTCTTCATCCTCTGAAGAGAGAAAAATGTAGAGTTGGTGTCCTCAAGAAAGTGGTAAAGTCTCCATAGCAGGCAGACATCAGATCCCAGTGACACCAACTGCTGTGCCCAACGGGGTTCATTAACAACCCCCCAGAGAAGGAAGGTCTCTAGTGAGGACTGGAATGCGAAGACGGAAGGCAGATTTGAAATCTGCTGAGATCGCACAGCCATGGAGGGTGATTAGGTACCAACAAGTACAACAGGCCACAGCTCTGCACCAAAACCTCACAGAGAGAAGCCAGCTGGTTCACTAGCCCAGCACTTTCAAATCACTGGACAGGCAGAAGCAATGATTAACTCCACCCACCTCTACCCAGAGCTTGCCACTCTGGGCTACTGTGTAGCTCCAGCAAGTCTTTAGGTTGAAAGTTAAAAAGCTTTGGTTTCCACACTGCCTACTATTTGTGGCCTACTGGGGATGCCCTCTTACCCCAAAATTCTTTGCTCCATGAGGCCCATAGGGGATGATTCTGATTTCTCAGAAAATTCATATAAGAGCTCCTAATACACTTAAAGAGGAGGAGGAGGAACAGGGAAAAAACACAACTGACATCTTAAGCTCCTGGGAACCCTTGGAAACATGTGAATGTAGGAGATTGAAGGACAAGGTAATACAGGGATAGGTACTTCTTTGACAGGTGACATTTTCTCTTGCTACCTATACATCTTCATCTATGGTGGGTGCTATCTGCAGACATCCCTTTTCCTTAGACTGGTCCCCATGATCTCTGTGATCGAGGCATGCAACTGAGAGACGGTTGCTATGCTTGCTGCTTCTTTGCACTGTGGAACACTCTCAGCTCCTCAGTTGAGTCTCCAGCGGGTCTCTCAACTGAGGCCACCATGGGTGCCCATGAAGACCTCTATGGGTTGCCAACCAAGAGCTGCAACAGACACAGTCTTTGTGACAACCATTGTTATGCCAATGTGCAAGAGGTCTCATGGGAGCTAAGCACTTGGATTCCCTCTTGCACATTACACCAGGGTAATGAACTCAGCTGCCTCCAGGACCCTTGCCTGTAAGGTAAGAGGGTCAAGCACCCAGGCATATGCATTGTGAGTAGAGGAGACCATGGCAAATGAAAAGGATGCCTGTCTGAGACAGGTCATCAGTGGTAGCCGACCACTTTAATGCCACATGCAGGGAGCTGGAAATGTGGGCCTAATTTTGCCAGGTCTTCCCATTTTTGAAGAGAAGTTAGGACCACAGTTTTAAGTGAAATCTGATTTTTGGAAACAGACTCAAAATTTTTAAAAAACACTATCAAGCCAAACAAAACATTTGTTAGCCAAATCTAGCCTATTAGCCAGCAATCTGCCTCCACCATACTCAATATGCTATTTCTACTTTATCCCTACAAGATAAGTAATATTCATCCCCATTTGACAGATAAGGACACTGAGACTCAGAGGATGGAAGTCACACAGCTGATAAGTGTTTTCTGCCAGGTTCTGAACCACCTGTCAATGCTAGCTTGCTCTCCCAGATGGTGAAAGCCTGACATGGGTGGTTCTCCATATTTCAGGTGTCTGCCACTCAGTGCTGCCTGAGGGATGAGGGCTGAAGCTCTGATGCAACATCCAGAGATGTGATGCCCAGGCTGGGTCCCATCAACATCAGATTTCACTCCTAGTTGGGCTCAGCTGGTGTTGTCAGCCGTTTCCCCAGGGGGCCGTCACTGACTGATGGGGAAGACTGTAAACTCAGGGACCTGAAGCCTGGGCCACTGAGAAAATGGTGAACAGCCCAGGTGTCCAAGTGCCCCAGTTAAAACAGAAACAATGGGGACCCAATTCTCTATCCAGAACCTGAGCTTCTGCTTCTGAGGATGGTTCCCCTTGACTGAGCCTGGTTGTTAAAACCATCTGGTCCACTTTGTCTTATGAACTTTATTACAAACTTCCAGGAGGATGTGAGCTGAATGCTGGTTCAATTAGGAGAATTTGTAACTTGCCAAACCCCGTGAGTGAGACACAGAAGAAGGTCTTTCGTGGCCAGCCACAGGGCTCTGGCCTCAACTTTGACCTGTACAACATTTTTATTAATGACCTAGTTGAAAATATAAAAGTCCTGTTTACCAAATTTGTAGATGATTTAAAAAAAAAAGATACACAGATTGCAAAAACATCAATAGGATCCAGATGGCTCTAGACAGGCTTGACTGATGGGCCGAATCTAATAAGATAAAATAAAACAGAGATAAATGGCAGGTCCTGAACTTGGCTTCAAAACAATAACTACTCAAGGACAGGATTGAGTGGTGGGGGGGGGCGGTAATGGGACTTAGCAACAGCAGGTTTTAAAACTTGGAGCTTTAGTCAACACAGTCAACATGACTGTAACTCTAAAAGAATAACCAAGGATGTTCATCACAGCAGTATTTATAATGGCAGGACACTGGGTACAATCTAACTGTCCAGTTGATATGGTTCATCCGTGCAAGTGACAACAATATACCCACTAAAAAAAATAATGGCCTAAGAATATATTGAATGGCATGCAACGTATTATCAAAAGAAAAACAGGTTACAAAGCAACACATGCAGTGTGAGCCGACTTTTATTTCTTAAAAAGGGATTTTAAAAATCCATGAAAAAATACAGATAAAAATGTGTACTTGGTAGGTGCTGGCAGGTATTAGAGGTGACTTGGGTATGGGGAAAGGCCTCAGGAAGTGTGTAAAGTTTTAGAAGACTTAAGAAAGTTAATGTAATAGGCATATAAAATTTAAGTATCTGAAGAGTTGCAGAAAGAAGTCCTGCTGTCATTCAAAACAACCAAACCTAGAGATTTAAGTCCAGTTCCAGGTGCCACCCTTTACAAAGAACAACTCAGTTAGTGATAGAGGGTGAGAGCAAACATTCTGAGTGCTTACAATGCACCTGGAAGTGATCTCAATGGTTCTACCAGTGTTTTCTACATTTTATAGATGAGGTTCAGAGAGGCCAAGGACCTTGCCCAAGGTCACACAGTGAACAGCAAGCATCAGAATTTGCTGGAGACATCGGATCCAAGAAAAGGAGACTGCAAAGAGACAGACAACTTTCCTACAAATACTGCAATTGCTGCCAAGCATGAGGCATTATCAGCAGGCCCACCCTGGGAATCCTCAATGTCAGGGCTGGCCACCAGGGCTTTTAATTGACTGAAAGTTCCCCAGTCCTCTTGGGAGAAATTGGGAAGGCATTGTGAGGACTGAATGTTGGGGCCATTAGGACTGAATTTCAGAACCACGGACACTAGAATTAAGACCTTCTCTCACAGGTGAAGAAACTTCAGCTCTCAAGTCTGGGGACATTAAAGAGCATGATACTGGGTTGGGGGAGAAACCTAGGAAAGTCAGCACAGGGTGATGTCAAAAAATTAGTCACATCCTCTCACCTCATCCCAGCCCAGCCTCTACAGCACTCGGTTGCAGCTCCTCATCAACAACTGAAGAACCTAAAAGATCTGTAACTCCTTGGGTGCCAGCCCATGTTAGGTCAGCTGAAGGGTCTGTCGTGCCTTCAAAAATTCTCCATCTGCAGAGGAAAGCCCATGGCAGTGGGCCCAGAGAGCAGGTCTGGAGAGCAAGACCACCTGCAATCCTAGGAAAAGGGACAGTAACTCTGAGCACACATTTCCCTGTGAGTGTGACCAAAGAAAGCACCCTGGGATTGGGGGTTTTTTAATACCCTTTCTTCTCTTGAAAATGCATGGGCTGTCTGAAGGAAGAAGAAACCGGCTCAGTGTGAACTCAGAGGGCAGAGCCAGCTTTGGTGTGGGACGAACAAGAGAGGCACATTTCAGAGCCCAGCCACTGATGTCTTGCAATCAGTGCGGTAGCACTGACCTCAGAAAGTGGTGGTCTCCCTAGGACAGGGGTTCCAGCAGATGTCATGCTGTCCCTGGTCGACAGAAGCAGGGTGGAAGGGGTTGTGCCCTAAATTTTGAGGGCTACAAGCGTCAGAACTTTGGGTTGGCTCAACATTATTTCCCCAGGTCCTTAGCACAACCTGCATTATGGTACATGCTCCGAAAATGTATCTGCTGAATTAATTAATTAGTCAGATGAAGGTTAGACTGGATTACCACTAAGGGCCCTTTTGGAACTGAGTCTATGGTCCGGTGGAACTTGTAATCAATGTCTATAAAGTCCTGATTATTTTCATCACGACTCACTTTTTCTATTTCCATGCCCTCATTGAACCCAAATGCAGATCCAGCGGGCAGATCACCCTGTACCCATTTCAGCCATAACATCTCACCCTGGTTGGTTGCTTCACCTTGAGGTGCCACATAGTACCCCATGATGCCACCATGCTACTAGGCCATTTAACCAAGGTCCAGAAGTTGTGCATTTGGGTTCTTTCTAACATTTTACATTTACAGTGTAGGTAGCTACAAACACAGGTATTCAAATATTTGTTTGTTTTCTTTCTTGATTATTTCCCTGGAGTCTTCTTTACAAAAAGCAAAAACAAAAAACTGTTCAATGTCTTTGCCCAACTGGTGACCAGCTCCTTTGGCAGATTTGGGGCCTTGATCTTGAGTTCTTCCCACTGCTGCGCATTGGAATGATTGCCCAGTCCCACAGCAAGCAGACAGTGGACCAAGAACCTTCCGACTCAGGTGCTTAGTTGTACTAGAACATCCCAGAGATGACTTAGGATGGGAGATCCACAGGGTTGTTCTTCAACTCATTTCTATTGTCTCTGAGTCACAGGAGCCAGGATAAACACCCTCCCCCTTCACATGCTCTTTCTTGAAGCTCTCCGGATATAACACCAGAGTGTCCCAGGAGGGTGTCTCCTGGCACAATACTGTTCTCCTGAAATACATTGTTTATTTCCTTTCTTCCTATAGTTTGTCAGCGGGGAGGTGGGAGCAGAGAGGGGTGATGGGGGGATGTGGGAAGGCTGCAAAATAAGACACTCAGGCATCTAGGCTTTTGTGAGAGTGCTCCCTTCAGATAGTAAGGTGTATGAGGCTCAGACGTTTCATCGGGAAAAGTGAGTAGAAAATTGTCATGTCTGGGACTCCTAACCCCGTGGAAATAGTCACATCTAACTCTGCCCAGCAAAGAGAGCTGGACAAAAACCTAAATGGTTTCCTGGCACTCACAAGCCCTCTGGCAAGACAGACCGATTTCTAGGACTACCAGCGGCGTGCATTGCATGCCCCTCCCTCCCCACCTACCCAAAGTCAGCTCATAGCAGGGCCTTCCTTTCTTGCTAGTTTAAAGGCCACATAACAGAACCCACCAGGTGCTGGAATGTACTATGAGGGCATCTGTGTACTAATGGGTTGCATGCATTTCCCAGTAGATGGGGTCACTACAGAGGGGGACCACTTCCCCCCACGCCAAGGCAGTGAGCTTGGGGTGCTGCCCATCTCCTGCCTTCCGCATCACGATACTGTCTCAGGTATTCTCTTCATTGCAATTTGTCATGCAAAAGGTTTTTCTGCGGTATATTCCAGACTAATTTTAGAGATTTGTTTTCACCTTCCGACATTGATTCCTGGGGCAGCTTGCAAGCTGCCTGGAACAAAAAATCAATGGTGACAGCAGCAGAGTGGGCCCCGTTCTTCATTAACCTGGAGCTGCAAGCAGTCCCAGCCCTATCTTTTCCCTCAGGGCTAGCTACCCCTGGACAAAGCTGTGCAGCCGGGGACTTTTCCTTTGGTGCCCTTGACCTTTCTGCTCTGAGCCTTTCCAGTCTGCCTGCTCGCCTTTTCCTCTTTCCCAATACTTACTCTCCATCAAACACAGAGATGGGGAGGGAGAAGAAGTGAGCAGGGTGCACATATACCAGCCCCAAGGCGAGGCAGTTGACAGTATGAGCCCATTGAAGTCTACCAATCATTTTCAGATGCTCGTAGCACCCCCATTTCACAGGAGGGGAAACTGAAGTATAAAGAGATCAAGAAACAAGCCCAGTGGCACACAGCTAGGAAGGGGGAGCTAGATTCAGAGTGTCCCTGACTCCAAGGCGCATGTCCTCAGTTGTGTGCTGTCATTGCAAGCTGTCATACTGATCACCACCACAGAGCAGGAATCTCAGATCAGGTGTGCAGAAGCAGCATCCCCCAGTGACACAGAAAGTGCACTTTGCCCTCCATCCCACAGCTCCCACTCAGCAGAAGGCTCTGCTGAGTTCTACACACAGGGACTGGCCCTAATGAGGTCTCCAGGGACAGCCAGCTGAGGTCCTCAGTCCCAGCTCCACCTGCAAGAGGTGGCAGAAGGAGCTAAAGAAGTTCTAATTCAGAATTCACAGATTCCCAGAGCAGATTCGCAACCCTCTGGCCAAAGGTCATCCACAAGATGTGCAGAGCAAAAGTGGATGCTGGAGATCTGTGAAGAGAGTTAAAAGGAACAAGGCGGAAAGAGAGGCAGTGAATTCCAGAGTGGAGAAGGAGGTGGTGCTAAAGAAAGTCTAGGTGAGACCTATTCAGCACCAATACAATGCAAGGCACATATCTAATGGTAAGTGTTCTAGTAGCCATGTATTAAAAGGTAAAAAGAAGCTGGTGAAAAGAATATTAATAATATATTCATCCTAACATGTCTCAAATATTATTTCAACATGTGATCAATCTAAAAACTTATTCATGAGATTTTACTTCTTTTTTTCATACTAAAACTCTTTGAAGTCCCACATGTATTTCACTCCTATGGGACATCTGAGCTCAGACTGGCCAACTTCCGGTGCTCAGTGGCCATGTGCGGTAAGTGGCCATCACACTGCCCAGCACAGGGCTGGAGCCACGGTCTTTAAATGACGTTCTGTGGAACCTGGCACTCCTTGGCAGTGTTCCAGGGGGTCCCTAAATGCTTGGTTTTAGTTTCATGTTTATGGACTTTAAATTCGTAACACACAAGTTTTTAAGCTCACTCAAGGATGTGTTTACTGATTTGAGAGAGAGAGGAAGGGAGAGAGAGAGAAACATCAGTGTAAGAGAAACACTGATCCCTGGCCCCCCAGACTCGCCCCGACCAGGGTGTGCAGGACAGTGCTCCAGCCAACCAAGCCACCCAGCCAGGGCAGTAACACACAGTTTTTAAAATCACGCTTTAGGAAAGCCCATTTTACGTTGTAACCCATTGAAGATGATCGATGGGAAAACTTGTGTTCATCTTTCAGATGAAATATTAACTCATCTTTTCATAGAGTGAATAGATAATATAAAACATTTTAATCCATTTTTTAAATTAGTCATGTATTAGATTTTAATGAAGTAACAACAATACCACAGCATTTATCACACACGCACCAGGTGCTGTGTGCTCTATGGGCATCGGCTCATTGGACTCCCACAAAAAACCTTCGAGGTGCACAACAGTGTCTCCTTCCATCGTCCAGGCAGGGGCTGAGGCTGGTTTGTTCAGCAACCTGCTCAGAGTGGCAAAGAGCAATGTCAGGGTTCAAACCTGACACCGGCTGCCTGATTTCCAAACCCAAGTCCTTGAAGCACCAGACTACCATTACAAGCAGAACAGGGCACCATACCAGCATAAATCCTGACGCTTATCAAACTTCAGTCTGCCTCCTGTCAGCTGCCTCCTACACCGGAGGTCACAGCCCACCCACATCACCCACTATCTCGTCAGGCCCTCACACACACACGCACACCGCACACCATTCTGCTTAGTTCCACAAATATTGGCTGACACTACTCTGTGTCCATATCAGCTGTGGCCTTGTTGTAACCAAGATAAAGCTCTCTAAATCCTGCTGAGCCCCCAGCCGCTGGGGAGAGGTTGGACTTTGTTTTATAAGTGATATGATGCCAATGGAGTGTTTAAGGAAAGGGAGTGACAACACAAAGATCAGATTTGCATTTTGGAAAGGTCATCTGCTAACTGCAGTGAAGGTGCATTGAAGGGTGTTGGGTCTAGAGAAAGGAAATCAGAACATTAGAAACCTGCTAAAGCGGTAAATGTGAGACAGGGCCACAACGATAAAAGCCCAGGGTGCCAGTGATGGAGCAAACCATAGAGTGGTGGCAACATGAAGTTGAGAATGACTTTGGTTTCTGGTTAAAGTAGTTGAGTTAATGGTGGAACCATTAGCTGAAACAGAACATGCAGGAGGGAGTCCTTGGTTGAAGACAATGAGTAGATACAAGGCTAGATTTTGATATTGACACTGTAATTGACTGTTTGACATTCCTTCAACCCCTCTGCCATCTCTGAGGAAGTCACTACAGATCCAAGGTGGGCCCCAACCCATAAACCCAAGTATGATAAGCCAAACCCTTGCCAATGACCGGTTCAGAGCATGGGTATAAGCCAATGAGCACATAGCATTCCCCTGTGACTTTATTCACGTCAAGGCCATTAGTTGACTCATTCGGACCATAAGAAAGCATCTTTCTGCAATAGTTTTGGGAGAAGAATGCTCTCCTACTAAGAACAAGGAAACAAGTAGTTCTGATGGCTACTGACGGGCTCCAGGAGTCTGAGAGGAAGGCAACTCTGAGAGGCAAGTAAATGAAAAGACTGAAAAACCTGGACCCTGGATGAACTCACTGAACCACTGGATCGAGACACCCAAAAGCTCACGCTATCCTCTAATGTGAGTTAACACATTTCCTTCTTGCTTAAGCCACCTTGAGTTGGGTTTTCCACTATACACAGCCACAAGCCTCCTAAGTGATACGGATACATTGAATGGAGGCAACTAGTATACGGAGCCCCTGGGGTTGTGCCACGCAGCACCCCCAGTATGACCTGTGAGGCACTAAAGAAAAGGTGCCTTCCAGGCAGATGACGCTTCAGTCTAAAGCTCAGAAAAGAGGTCAAGCTGGGGTCACAGATCTGGTGTCATCAGACGGGATGTCAGCGGAGTGAATAGACAAGGCTGACCAAGGAAAGCACTCGGAATGTGGAGAGGAGAGAAGGGCAAGGGTGAGGAAGGAGCGCTGGGAAACGCTACCTCGGAGAGAGTTCTAACGAAAAGGGGGCAGAGAGAAGTGAAGTTCGGGGTGTGGGAGGAGACTGAAGGAATGTGGCCGTCAAAGTGAGGAGAGAAGAAAAGTAAAGGAAGAAATGAGAAAGAAGCGATGTGGCAGCTGCTGAGTGGGGGAGAGCACTATAGAAAGAGACGTGGACAAGGACCAAGGAGGACTGTTACTTAAGGGGCAGGCTCATAAACAGAGTAGCTTAAATAAAATGGAAGTTCACTTCTCTCCCACATGACTGTCCAGAGGGAGAGATTGTCCAGAGCAGTAGAAAGTTTTTCCACTAGGTCTCAAGGGATGCAGTTCCCTTCCCTCTGGTTGCTCAGCCATCCCGCAGGGGCTTGCCTTTGTCCGTGCAACCACAGTGCTCATCTCTAGCACTTACAAGTTCCAGCCCGTGGAAAAGGATTTCCCTTCCCAACGTTCAGTACAAAGAGCTTCCACATGTGGATGTGATCTGGATGGAAATTACATACCTCCTTTTGGCAATAGCTGAGCACATGGCCCCACCTAGTTTCAAGGCGGCTGGGAAAGAATAGACACTTGGGGACACTTAGCAAGCACTGGCACTGGATTCTAGCAGGTTGTGGCAGTTGCTATAAGCAACTACCCTTCACTCCTCAGGTTTATCATCTAGGTTTATCTGCACTAATGCTGTCGCCAAGTCAAATGGATAATCTTATGGACAAGCTCAGAGGAGCTAATGTATGCATGGCAACTATAGTTGATAATACTGTGTTGTATAATTAAAATTTGCTAAGACAGATCTTACGCATTCTCATCAAAACAAAGGTAAATATGTGAGGTGTTGAATGCGTTAATTAGCTCGATTGTGGGATCCCTTCCCAGTGCATCGTCTTGTGCACTTTAACTACATTACAATTTTATTTGTCAGTTACCCCTCACTAAAGCTGGGGGAACAACCTGGAAGGGACAAGAAGAAAATTTAAAACATTAATACAGAGGGGGCAAAAATGGGTAATCTGAGACAACCCTGTGGAACAGCCCTGAAGTTCTTTAGGCTCACACTGCAGCTGCCACCGCTCTGCCCACTCAGGAAAGAACCTTGCAGTCCAATTAATGCTGCATGACCTGCTGTGTGCCCGGGCTCCTGCCCTCCTTGCTACCCAGCCCATCAGCCCGTCTGGGAATGCACACCAGGGACAGGCAGAAAGGGGAAATCATCACATTCAGATGCTTTGCATTATGTAGGTCATGATTCCTTTTTTTGTTCTTAATCTCCTCCTAACCATGGACTCCTCAAAATGCCTTCTCTTGGCCCGGCCTCGCCTTACAAGTATCCCTTATTCACCTCCTTCCCTTCACCAACACAACCTCCAACTTGTTCCCAAACTCCCTGCAATCTGGCGTCTGCCCCATCACTCAGCGGAAACTGTCACTACGCTTGTTAATTTTAATGGTCTTTTCCTCAGCCCTCTCCCTCCTCCACCTGGCTAGGTCTCACCAGACACAACTGACCACCTTCCATGGAACTCTCCTCTCTGGGCTGCTGTGATGTGCCATTCCGCACACCTGCCCTCCACCTGCTCCCTCCCTCTCGGTCTCTTAGTCCTGGCTCTGTGTCTTCCTTTCTGTGACTCCTCGAAGGCAGACAAAGGCAGTGCAAACTGCTATCTGAGGCAACCGTCCTGCTGGCTTGGTAATAGTGGGAAAGACATAACCTGGGCTCAAATTTCCAATTTGCCCCTTATTTGCTGTGTGATCTTGGCAAGTTACTTAGCTTCTCTGAGTTTGTTTCCTCTCTGAAAGACAAATACCTCCTATTCTAGACTTTGTATTATTAGGTCAGGCAACTACTTAATAAACATCCCCCCAAAACCACAGTGTCTTAGCTAGCATGTTATGATCCAGGGAAGGGGCCAGGGGACTATCATATAAAATTATGCAGGAATTCAGTCCACTAGCTCCACCGTCCCCTAGGGATGGATTTTCTGATTCAGCAGCCCATTAGGAAAAAGAGTGAGCAAGTATGCAGAATACTGCATGTAATAATTTTAGAGGACAGACATGAAAGTGGCCTATATTACTCCTACCCACATGCCATTGACTAAAACTTAGTCACTGGACTTTACCTGCCAGCAAGGCACGCTGGGAGATGTAGTTCTAGCAGGAGGAACCAGGATTTGATGAACGCACAGTATCCTTTCTATCACAGGGTTGCTGTGAAGATGGAAATAATAGAAGTGAACCCAGTGGTCTTTCAGAAACATGGTTGGTGCTATGTGAATAGCAGACATTAGTAGCTATTTTTGGACTGTTTGCAAACTTTGCCAAATGTTTAAGTCTGTACAGGCAAAGGCTGAGATAAACACGGAGACTGAGGGAGCAGACAGAAACAAGGAGGGAAGCAACTGTTGTGGCCGCAAATGCAAGTGCAGGCCGGGTGTGGGGTGTAGAGTTGGGGTAAGAGCAGGCAAGTGCGGGCAGGGAGGGGCTCCCGGGGAGCAGAGCAGGGAGCCCCGTGGTGCTGAGCACCACCTCTGATTTCCTGACCAGCCCTGGTTCCCACCTGGGCCAGAATGGGCTTAGAAAGATGTGAGTTTCCTTGGAAACCATTTCTCTGGTCCTCTCTGCACGTTATCAGCCAAGTTGGTTGTAATCAAACCCCCACAGGGCAGAGAATGAGCTCTCAAACTGCCATCCTGGGGTTCCGTCCAAATTGCTTGCATTTCCGATTTAAATTGGTAATTTTCCCACAAGTGCTCCCCCTGCCCATCCTGAGATTTGTTGAGGAGGGAGAGCTCTGGACAGGCACCCAAACATAGCCCAGGGCCCTTGGGAATGGCTCCAAGCAGTTGAGTTCTCTAGCAAAGCTAGGCCTCAGGACAGCCACGCCAGACTAGGACCCTGTCCTCAGGCTCCTCGGAACCTCAGAAGAAAGCACCTGGACACTAGCACTGGAGAAGGGTCTACATGGGCCACAGTGGGGGACTGCAGGATGGTGGGCACCATTGTCCAGACTGAGTCTGGGGAGACTGACTATTGTACCTTCTGCAGGTACACACTTCCCAAGGGAAAGGGATGAGGGCTGCAGTGGGGCACCAGACAATCTGAAAGTTCTCAGAGCCAAGGCCACAGGACTCGGGGCAGCTGGGAAGACCCAGAGTGTTAAGCAGAAAGCCTCCAGAGGCTCTGAGGCCCCTCACCTCCACTCTCTTGGTCACAAGCCAGCCCATTCCCAGTGGGAGACTGGACCCCTGTCCTCTTTCCAGTCAGAGGGGCAAAAGGCCTATCTCAGACAAGGACAAACACAGACACACACTTAGCCAGATACT
Organism: Tonatia bakeri; assembly: GCA_004024845.1. Lineage (NCBI taxonomy): Eukaryota > Metazoa > Chordata > Mammalia > Chiroptera > Phyllostomidae > Tonatia > Tonatia bakeri. The sequence goes on along the minus strand of PVIA01009102.1, from coordinate 17,236 downwards.
CACATGTATGTACACATGCATACGTATGTATTGAAGAGACAAGCATGTATCTATAGATAGTCACATGCATGTGTGCTAAAGCCCATGCATTTTCAAGTTCACTGTGGACATAGAGTGAGGCTACAGCACAACTACACGTGATGGCCTCTGTGATCACACACACACACTGACACGGTCCCACCTGTCATCACGGCACCATTGCTGCCCCCGGGGTTGTTCTCAGACACACACGGGATGAGGAGGAAGGAGAACTGGGCTGGGGGAGGGACCCTGTTTGGCAGGTGGCTAAGCAGGGGCAGCTTGGGTTCCAAATTACTAGACAGTTCCAAAGAGATGTGGCCAAATTGAATCAAATCCTTTGGCACCTGAAAGTCTAACCCAGACTTGAATGAACACAAAGGCAGGTGGGGAGCATCTGGATGGGTCTGGGTGGGGCCGGGTGGGGCCTTCCTGGTGAAGCAGGTTCCCAGACTGCAGTAGGGACCAGGGGCCAGGAACAGCCCACTGGGAAGGCCTCACTCCCAGAGGTGGAGCTGGATGTCAGGGCCTTACCCCAGTGGAGAAGAGCAGGTAAAACCAGGACCCAGCCATGGGCCTGGGCGCCTGCCATGAGGAGAACGATGGAGCTTGTGGCCCAGGGTGCCCAGGGTACCCCTGCTCTCAGATCCAGTATTCGGGGAAGTACAACAGTCCCCCCACAACCAGGCTGGGCTCCCCACTCAGTGCCAGGCTGGTCAGGGTATTGGACTTGGCAGGCTAGGCCTGCAGACTCTGTGAGGGTCTAGAGCTGAGGAAACCAGGGAAAGACAGACCCCAGCTTCTGAGCCAGTCAGACCCCAGATTCTGTTATTCCCTTTGCTGCCAAGAAGACAACTGGAAGACCTGCCCTCCACCTCCAGAACCTACCCTGAGAGCCCTATGTCCCCACCACCTACAAGGGTCTCAGTCACGCTGGCTCCCCAGCCTCCTCTTCCCCCGCTGGGACCTGGGAGCTGGCTGCACCACTGAGGAGTGGGGAGCAGGTGTTGGATTCAGATGCCCTGACCGGCTGTCCCTGCCATTTCCCCTGCAGCCCCAGCACTGAGAAGAGTCCCACAGAGCTTCACAGCCCACCTGCTTCTTTCTAAGCAGACAGGTGTGAGGACAGAAATGAGCACTCCAGCAGGGTGACCACAACGAGCCGTCTGCAGCTGTGACTCTGCATCTTCCCGCAGTCTGCTATGGGGAGGAGAGACAGGCGGAGAAACTTCAGAACAGTCGGAGTCTTCCTGCCACCCAGTCTCTCTCTCATTCTCTCTCTCTCTCTCTTCCTCCCTCCCTCTCCACACACACACACACACACACACACACACACACACACATTTTATATATATATATTACTCTCTCTGACTAGAACATCTTTCCACCTTCTTGTCTCCTGGAAAACTCTTATTTAACCTTCAAAACCCTATTCCAGTATCCCCTCTTTTATGAAATTTTACCCTAGCACTTCCCCTGCCTGATGAATTATTCAGTCCTTCCTCTGGGCTACCTGCATCATACCTATGTTAGGATTGTCTATTCACACCAGATGGCTGTCTTCCCCACTTGACCATATGAGCTCCTTGAGGGTAGGAGCTCTATGGCACTTGCCTCTGTACCCGTGGCGCCAGCTCGGGGTCTGACAGAACATGCTCAGGTGAAGCAATGTAATAAGAAGTGAAGACAGTGGGCTCTGAAATAAGTCAGACCTTAGTCTGAATCCCAACTCTGCCCCTTTTAGCTGCGGGACTTCGAGGTTTCAACTGGAAGCCTCAGTTGGCCTGAACATGAAATGGGAAGAGTGAAAATCATCACTTTCTCATGGATTGCCCTGAGTAATAAATGATACAATGGAAATTAAGAGGTCAGGCCAGAACCCAGCACAGTAATTACCTTTGTTATTATTCCATGCATATCTGCTCTTCCGATTCTTTGCTGAAATGTCGTAATGACTCCCACACAGTCCTTTCCCCTGGAGAGATCACCAGCACATGAACACAGTTAAATGTGATGAGTTCCGTGAAGGGCAGCGGTGCGCTGGGAGCCCAGAGAAGGAACTGCTGTTTATTGGCCTTGTGTTCCAGCAGTTACACTCATTGGCTCTGGGGTCAGAAACTCCCACGTTCAAATCCTAATTCAGACCGTAACTAGCTGTGTGAACTTAGGGAAGTTATTTAAACATTCAGGAACTCAGAAATGCAAAGGAAATTTAATTATACAAGTAATGCAAAATAATATTTGTTGGGAGCGAGCAAGGAAAACTTCCCAAAGAAGATGACATCATGTTTTGACAACTGAAGAGGAGTTTTCCAGGTGGAAAGGGGAAGCCGGGGCTTCCGGCAGAAAAAGCAGCAGGTTCAAGGGCTTGTGACCTCAAAGGACTATGTGCAGTGTGTTGATTCCAGGTTACAGTGTACAAAGGGGAAGTGGCAGAACAGGACCTAGAAGGAAAGGCAAGGGCCAGATTGGGACAGACCTGGAACGTCATGCTAAGTGGCTACCGGCACAACACCTCTAAAGACGAGAGTCCCTCATCTAGGGTATGCTTGGGACATACTCAGGGACTCAATGATCATTTGTAGGAAAAACAAATACATGAGTTAGTGGCACCAAGACCCTGACCCTGACCCTTTCCCTCTGCTGGAATTCCAATTCTGTGATGAATTAGCTTCAAGGCTTTGGACAAGTCACATAACCTCTCTCTGAGCCTTGTTTCATTACCTGAAATTGGAAAGGGGCCAGGCAGAGTCATCTGCCCCATCAGGGGTTTGTCCTGAAGGATAAATGAGAACAGGCCATCAATACTTGCCACAGTAGGCTCTCAAGTTCTTGGCCATGATTACTCTCTCTGAAAGTGACTCTTTTGAAAACAAATGACCTACTCCATTATAAACATCTTTATGGAAAACTCCTTTCTAGGAGTTTTTCATACAGTATCTCATTTGGGCTTCCAAACCTCCCCACTAGGAAGACTTTATGATCCCATTTTACAGATAACAAGCCCAAAGAGCTTTCGTGATGTGCCCAAGTGTCTGCCTAAGTCACACAGCTAGGCAGAGTCAGATTCAGGACCCAAATGCTGGTTTTTCTCATTCCAAAACTTGACATTCCATTGAGGATTTTTTTATAGCAATGAAATCTTTTTTTTTTTAAATAAAACATGACATTGGTGGAGACCCCAATTTATAAAACAATTAAAACCAGAGATTCTCCTGTTGAAGCCAGGGCAGGAGGAGCAGCACCCCTGTTTACTTTTCTATTTGTCCCACCGACCCCTTGGGCTCCCAGGAGCACAGGCCAAAATCAACGCACTTTACCACCTCCCATCCAAACCCCATGGCCCAGAAATTTGCACAAAAGTCCGACCCACCAACAGGCCTGACATCAGAAGAACGACTCCTGTGCCCTGCAATTTACAGAATAAAGTGTATTCCCTCTGATCCCTATCCAGTCTCCCGATAAACCGGGTAGCCATGTCTTAATATTCTTCCTGCTAAGGTACCTGAAGGTCCCTCAGATGTCTGGTTCCAGCCCGCTAGCCTTTGAACTTGACACATTCTAAGCACCCAGTAGTCAACTTAATAATTTGAGGAGACTTGAAAGGTGGTCCAGGCAGCAGTCAGCCAGCTCTCTGCAGAAAATCTGGATGGGCTGCCTGCTCTCCCTAAGGGCTCCTCTCCAGAGATGGCTGCTTGAATCAAAGAGTTAGGGATCGTGGAAAATTCATTTGCAGCCACAACAGGATCCTGTTAGCAAGCTGTCCTGGGGATGGGAGGTAGGGGTGGCTCACCCATATCTCTATCAGAAACTGTGTCCTTGGACATTTAATAACCAGTTCTGTTTGGCTTAACACTATCAGAGCCCAGAAATGGGTTTTATCTCAAGGCCCCGTGGCCTCAAAACCACGTCAGAGACAGGCTGACTCCCCTGCCCTCTGGCTAAGGACAGAGCGTGGCAGTTTGAGTTTGAGCTTCAGTGAGTCCATACTGCCCCCAGGGTCCTGCTATGGCCATGCCTCCCTTCCTGATAAGATGAAGGTGGCAGAGGAGGGCTTGGCCTTCCTCCTCTTAACACCTCCCCACGTCCTCACCCTCATCTTCCTCCCATCCAAGGGTAACACTGCAGTCCCGTTTCCACAGCCCCAAACCTCCTCAAGGATCTGCACCGGAACCCTCTCCCTTGCCTCTGCCCATGAATGGGCTCAGGCCTGCCCCCAAGCTAAAGGCAGTGGCCTTCCAGGGTGGCCCTAGCTTGTTTCAGGCTGATCTGCGTTCAGGTTCAGCTTCCACCACTTAGCGGCTGCATGGCTCTGAGCCGGTCATTTCACCCCCGCATCTCAGATCCCCCATCTGTAAAGTGGAAATAATAGTCCCTGCCCAGAGAAAGGATCGCTGTGAATTGAGATGGTGATGCCTGGAAAGGGCTTAATACGTGCCTGTCCTTTCATTACTCAAGAAAATTTTGTCATTATTGCAAGTATTAACTCCCTACCCCATCAAGCTAATGGTCTGTCTCTCTTCCTCCCATCACTGGCAGACTTCTTATAACTCCTGAGCACTCAACACCCTCTAGACCATTTCAGACAGTGCCTGTCCTCCTGCCTCCACCAGTGACCCCTGACCACCTAATTCAATGACGTCTTCTCAGCTGCCAATAGAGGAATTTTTTGCTGATGCCCACCAGTCTTTTTATTCAAATTCTCTCCTCTTTTGACTTCACAGCTCACTCTCCTGGTTCTTTTCCAGCTTTTAGGAACATCCCCTCCCTAAATCATCTCTGATGCCCCTAGAGGACTAGTTGCACATTAGAATCACTGAAGGAGTTTACGATACCACTATCCAGCCCCAGCCTACAGCAGCAACTCTCATTCAGGTGGTCTTAGGAAGGCCCAAGGTGCAGCTGGGCTTGAGAACAACAGCCCTAGATGAAGAGCCTGCCTTTTGCCCTTCCACTTGTTAAGATTATTTTTATTTTACAGAAAAAGAAACAAACTAACAGTGGCTTAGGTAAGCCAGAAGTTCATGTTTCTCACAAGTATGAACTCTACAGGTCTGAGAGAGTTTGGTGGCTCCACAGTCATAGGGGCTCAGACTCCTGCTGCCTCAGGGCACAAAACAACTGCTTGACCTCCACACCCTCATCCTAGTCCACAGGAAGAAGAAAGAGGCAAAGAGTGGTAAAAGCATGCAGGGAGAACTGCCCCTCCCCCTCACCAAACACAATTTAGCACATGGCCCCACCCAGTCTCATGGGAGGTTGGGAAGTAGAAAGTCTTTATTCCAGGTGGCTGTGTCCAGCTAAAAGTTGGGGATTCTGATTACTGAAGAGGAAAAAAAGAGTGGTCTCTGCCGAACCTTTTCTCTCACTGCACCCTATCGTATGGCAATCCTAGGACCCCAATCACTGCACCTGAGCATGTCTGCCCAGCCATGCCAGAGGCCCCTAGAATGCATTGCATTCAACTGGCACTCATCCTCCTAAAACTCATGGGGTTCTTGAGATTACAGACCTGGCTCTAACATTCAAGTGACCGTGGATACATGCCTTAACTCCTATGAGCCTTTGTTTTCATATCTGTAAAATAAGGCAAGTTACATATTTCACAGGTTGTTGGGAAGACCAAACAGTTGGCTTACATAGAATCAGCTGGTGTAATGCCCTGTACACAGTAGGAGCTCAATCCATGTTGGTTTTCCCTCCTTTTTCTTTCCTAGTCTAGAACAGTAATTCCCTTCTCCATGCTGTGCTTCCCTCCACCCCACTCCCAGACTGAAATTATATATTTGGTCATTGGGCCCCAAGGACAAAACCTCTAGGTGTGACATTGATCTTATGTCAGATCACATAGTGAAGCGGGGAGGGGTGCAGGAGGGGAAGCAAGAGAAAAGAAGGAGAAATTATCTCCATAGGACAAGAGCTGCTTCTCCTATCCACACACTTCCCAGGAGAGAGGATGACTCAAGAACTCTCCAACCCTGATGTCTCAGGAATCCATCCCCCATTGGGTCTGCTTCCCCACTTTTACCTCCGGTAAGACTCTGAGCTCCTGTTCCCCCAATCACAGCTCACTCTGTCCACTGGGCCAGCTTCTCCAGTAGTCTCGCCTGGCAGTGAGCACAGCTGGTGTGTAATCCTTCAGTGCTGCAACCTCATCTAAATATGTTGCAAGTTCATTGGGAGTATTGGAAAGCGTGTTAAACACGTTTCCAAGTGGAAAGGGACAGTTTTTGACACAGAATGCCATTCCTTCATCTTATCAGTATTTCCTACATATCTGAGCTAAGTACTGCATGGGGCTCTGAGTATATCATGGTGTGCCAAACGGACAGTTTCTGTCCCCATGGAAGGTCACCCTGGGGATAGGATGATGCCAAAGTGCCTATGGGGGACACCCAGCTAGAGGTGTCCAGGAGGCAATTTGAGAGGAGTCAGGGCTGGAGAAGGTTTTGTCATCCGTCTCCAAAGTGTCGTGGACATACATTTTAGAAAGTGTCAAGAGCTAGAGATGTTACCTGGACCTTTCCTCGAGGCCCAGACGACAACCCTGCATTTCTCATGACAGCCAGCCAAAGCCACATCCACCTTCCTTCTGCAGGGCCCTGCTCCAAGGTAAGTGTGGCAGGGGCAGTGCCCTTGGAGGTGAATACCTGGCCAGTGGACAGGGGCTCTGGCCTCCTGAGTACCTGTTGGTAGGGAGTCTCATGACTGCAATCATCTGATTAGGGATTCATGCTCTCAGCAGAGCTGAGCAGAGCACAGGGCAAAGAATCTGGGCAGGTAGAGCAGTCAGAGCTATAAAATGTGGTGATGTGGGCAAGGTTTTCCTTCAGCACTGCCTGCCTTCACCCCCACACTTCCCTTCTTCCATTGTGTATGCTGCCCCTGTGCTTTAGAATCCCCAGTGCACCACCTGGCCTTCATTTCCTCCACCCTCCTACACCCAGGCTTTTATCTCCCTCTCTACCCACCCCAGCTCCCATTTTCCAGCCCCCATACTCAGCACACACACTCCTGGCCCTTGTGAACCCAACTGAGTCAACAAACCCACAGTTAACTAAATACTGAGCATTTGCTGTAAGGATACATTATCTGGAGATAAATCGCATGAATGACACTATGGAATTATATTTTTGTGTGCTATAATTGTGTGGGTACAACTTATAATTCATTGTGGTTTTTCTGTGGTCGATGGGTAATGGATATTTATATCTCTTTTCCAGGATTCAGAGGCTACTATAAGTAGAATCAGTGACTTGGGAGTCTAAGGCCGTAACTGTTTTACTGATGGAGGATAGTCAGACCTACTTCATCCGCCCCTCAGGTAGAAAGTGATCCCTAGGTAATGCAGCTCTCCAGTGAAGAAAGACCATCTTCCCTGCTGCTGTCCACGATGTGGTTTCCAGGAATACACCATGAGAGGGACTCCCTTTGCTGCAAAACCGACTCCTCCAGCGATTCTGTCAGCCTGAATCAAAAGCCTTAAAAATAGACATTTTCTTTAACTCTCTAATTGTGCTTCCAGGAACTAATTCTAAGGAAAATGTATGTGCAAGGATGTTGGGGGTGGGGGGTGCAGGGGGGCTGTTTTAAAAAGCTGCAGATAAAAAGGGAAAGAACCTAGCTGTAACATACACACAGTGAGATGCAATGCAAGTTATTTACCCAATGCCTCTCCGCCTGAACCCACCGTTCCATATTCTGCTCCATTGCTGGGGCCAGGGCTCTGCACACTACACTTCCCAGACTCCAGGACCAGCTGGCTTCCTGCTCAGTTCCATCAAAGGAAGACGTTCAAGGAAGATGGGAAGGCAGAGGGAGAGGAGAAGGGCCTGAGTTCTGGTTTCCTCCTTTCCTGCCAGCACACTTCCAGCAGCAGCAGCGGTTGGCTCCAGCCTCCTCAAACTCCTCCCCAAGATACCCCAGCAGTGGATGACACCCCTTCTTCCAAGGTCTGAGCACCCCGAACCCCTGCTCCAAGCTCCTAGGTTTTAGTGCCCCTCCAAAAATTTTTCTTTTGCTCCCTGCTTCCTGCAGTTACTGTCTCTGAGTCACCTCTGTGCATCCCAACACCCATGTAGCCAATTCCCTGAATTGAATTCCCTCTATTTGAAATATGTTGTGTGATGTCTGATTTCCTAATGGGGTCCAGGCTAATACAGATGCCATTTAACAGCCATCAGATGGATAAAAATTACATATGTAATAATATCAAGGATTAGTTAAGATGTAAAGCAGCAGGAAATTTTGTATGTTGCTGACAGAATTGTAAATTTATATAACCATATTAGAGAGCAATTTGGCAGGCAATGTCTGGTGAAGTTGAGGACATACACCCTTCAGCCCTGCATTTCCGGTTCTGGGTATGGTCTCTAAAGAAACTCCTACAGATTGCACAAGAAGATGGCATCATTCTTTATTTTTACTATCGGTAGGAAATGGATGAGTCAATTGTGGTGTAAAGGAATACTACAAAGCACTTCCAAATGAATAAATAGAAATTACTTTACAGCAACATAGATAAAAGCATCATTCTGAGTGAAGAAAGCAACATACAAAAGGATGTGTGTAGCAGAATATCATTTTATACAGATACAGATTTTAGGCCTATAGTAACAATACCATGCATTGTTAGTGGGTACACTGGGATGTAGTAATGAGAACATATTCATGCATGGGGAATGAGAAGCACTAACTCTAGAACAATGGTTACTCAGGGCAGAAAAGAAAGTGGAACTGGGAAGGGAACATAGAGGCCTTTGGCTTTATTTTTTAAGCCACAGTGGTGAGTATCATTAAAATGTGAGTCTGGAAGGCAGGGGCTTAAAGTGGGGCAGGGGATAGTAGAAGGGAGTTCAAGGAAGTGGGGAACAGTTAGTGTATCATGCATCAATATCCATTAAAATGATTATGCAAAAGTGTCATTTATTGACATGAAGATTTAAGAACATAGTAAGTAAAAATTAAGAGTGCAAAACCATATGCATTCATTACCATCTCTTTATAGATATAGATATATTTTTTAATCTTCACCCAAGGATATGTTTATTGATTTTAGAGAGAATGGGAAAGAGAGAGAGAGACAGAGACAGAGAGATCAAGAGAGACATCAATGTAAGAGAGAAACATCTATTGGTTACCCCTACACCACCATATGTGCCCTGGCCAGGGATCAAACCCACAACCTAGGTATGTGCCCTGACTGGGAATTGAACCTGCAAACTTTTGATGTACGGGTTGACATTCCAACCAACTGAGCTACCCAGCCAGGTCATCATTAGCCCCTCTTTTTAAGCTAGACCGTGTGTGTGTGTGTGTGTGTGTGTGTGTGTGTGTGTGTGTGTGAGAAATGGGAGAGAAAACACCAAAATGATGGCAGGGTCTACCTCTGAGTAGGAGGATTATAGATGACTTTTACTTACCTCTTTATAGTTACCTACATTTTCTCTTGTTTCTGAAACAAATATGAATTTCTTATAAAGTAGAGTCTTAAGGATTTTTTTAACTTAACCCTACAGAAAGCCCCCTTTTATCTGCTGCTGCAATCTCAGCATCACGCTGTGAGGTTTCCTAAAGCATGGAATGCAAGATGACTTTCTGTAGCTTAATTCAGATTAAGCATTTCTTATTTTCATAAGTATATGTTTATTTTAATGTATATCACAAAAAATAGTTTCAACAAATGGTGCTGAGACAAGTGGACATCACATACAGGAATAAATAAATCTAGACACAGACCTCTTCCCCAAAATTAACTGAAGCTGGATCACAGACCTTAATGGGAAATGCAAAACTATAAACCCCCTAGAAGATAACACAGGAGAAAAATAAATTAGCACATCAAACCCATGATTTTTGACTGATAACTCAAATTTTTTAAAACAGGATTCCTGCAGTGCTGGAAAAGGGGTTGTCTTTTCAATAAATGAGGCTGGGTCTGCAGGACATCGATTTGGATAAAATGTAATTTAAACCCTTCTTCACTGCCTCAAAAAGCAGCTCCTGGTGCATATATGTTAAAGATGAAACAATAGGGCTCCGAGAGGTGCACACAGGAGAATCTCTTTACAACTTTGGGGTGCAAAGATTTCTTAAACAGAACAAGAGATTCCTAACCATACAGGGAAAGATTGAAAAAACAGACTGCTTTAAAATTAGGAACTTCTGCTCATCAGAGGACACCATTCAGAGATTTTTTTAAAAATGCACAGTAAAAAATGGTTGCAATATTTACCATCAACAACAGACTCACTTCCAGACTCTGTAAAGAAGCCCTACAGACCAATTGTGAAAAGACAGACCACGCAATTGAAGAATGAGCCAAACACTTAAACAGGCACTTCACAAAAGAAGATGCCCAAACATCTCTCAACACGGGACATGTGGGCAGTGCTTGTGGAGGACTGGCAACGCTCGCTTTCCTAGTCGGAGAGGTAATTAGATGGCCACATTCACTCTGAGAGTTTCCAAATGTTCAATTCCCGGGGCTATACACTGAAGATTTGTATAGTCCATGCACCAATAAAAAGATTACTTAAAATGAAATTTGGGAAAGTAAGTAACATTTGGGTCCTCCTATTGATCTAAAGACAGTTTAGAAACATAATAATGCACTGTATAGCTTTCAAAAAATGATAGAAAGATAAACCAAAAATAAATGTAAATGATTATCTTTGTAGGGAAGGGTGAGAATAGGAGGGAAAAAATAGAATAAAAATTAGATTACCCGCATGTACCTTTGTTATTAACAATCTTAACTTACAATCGTGCATATAACCAATATAATTTTTAAGTAAATTAATTTTAGGAAATATTAATCAATTTTAATTTAATAACCAAAATAATACATAAATACCATAGGTATTCTCTCATCTAACCCCCTCAATACTGCCAGGAAGTAGGACCCATTCTTGGCCCCACTTTACAGATGAAGAATGAAGGCTCAGAGAGATGAAAGCCACAGAATCTAAATTCAAATCCAAGTCCCTCGCTCTTAAAGTTTGCCAAAGTTTGATTCAGTACCAACTATGTCAGAATTTCCTGGGCTACTCATCTGAAGATGCAGGTTCTCCAACCCCACCCCAGGTCTAATGAATCAGAACTCTGGAGACGGGGCCCAGGAATCTGCACTATTGATGAGAGCTCCACTTAATTCTCGGCCACCTTAAGTTGGAAGACAGCTGCACTTCACTGAACTGTCTTCCCCAATACACAGTGACTAAATGTTCTAGTTATCATGCACCCAATACCCCCAAACCTAGTGACATAAAGCAATCACCAATTTATTTTGCTCCCAATTTACGGTTCAGCAATTTGGTAAGAATATCACTTCTGCCAGGCCCAAGCCAGCCCAGATTCAAGAGGAAAGAATTAGACTCCACCTCCCGATGGGGCATGGCAAGGGCATTTTTTGTGTGTGCTCCCTGTCGCACAGAAGCCTGTGCAACGGGAGCTGGAGTTGCAGCCATCTTTGCAAAGGGCAATCTGTCACTCAGAGCCTCTGCTTGCATGCAAAGTTGGGTCAGATCAACCAGGCTGCTTCAATGCGCAGCCTGGAAAGAACAATGCTTAACATTCATCAAAGTCACTTTTTCAACAGGCTTCTTCATGCTTCCCAGTTCACCCTTTCTGCTTCGGGAAGAGCCACGGCACTTGCAGCACGCACCTCAAAAGTCACCCTCAGGAAGTGCCCTCGGTGACAACACTTTCTTGGCAGCTCATGGTCTCATGGACTAATCAAAAAAATGTCTGTTCAAACTGGGACAACTGTAATAGAATAACAATTAAAAAAAGATTTAAAAAAAGATGTGTTCACCCAGCTTCCTTCTGCATTCAGGTGGCCTCACCTGGGGCACAGGGTAAATGGGATGGGAGCCCCAGAAACAAAACAGAAAAGGTTCAACGAGAAGATGTCACTGACAGAGAATGTAAATTAGTACAACCTTTCCGAAGGGCAGGTTGGCCCTATGTATCAAGATGTAAAATGTGCATATTTGTTGACCCAGCATTCCCACTTCTAGGATTTAGCCCAAGGAGATAACAGCCCAAATGCAAGAAGACATATGCATAAGCAGGTACTCATGGCACTGTTTATAATAGCAAAAAATTGGAAACAACTTTCATGCCCACAAGTGGGTGATAGATTAAGCAAATAAATTATAGCTCATTAATGCTAATTTTCAAAGAAAAAAGTAGACCTGTACAGATTGATATGGAAAAATCTCTAAGTGGGGGAAAGTATTTGAACCACACATATTGTAAATCACATTTATACAGAACTATGTGTGTTTCAGCCCAAAGAGTGATGGCCGGAAGAAGGTCCCCAGGGTGGTAGCATTTGGTGTGAATTTTGCTTTCCTCTAACTTGTTAAAATGGTTAATAACGATGAGGAGGCTTATATCTACTATGTGCTGTGAACTGTTGCAAATCCCTTACATGTGTTAACACACTTCATCCTCATAACAACCCTATGAGGTGGACAGTGTCATTCTCCCCGTTTTAGAGACAGGGGGACTGAGGCACAAGAGGTAAAACAGCTTTTCTGCAGTTGAATGGCTAGCAAGCAACAAAGGCCGGAGCTCAAGCCAGGCAGTCGGGCTCCAGAGAACATGTTCTTAGCCATAAAGCTACCAAAACAAAGAAGCCATTAGTTTTAAAATCACCAAATTGGTCTTAAGATGTTTTCAGTTTCCAGAAGGGTCCCTGTGAAGGACCTTCCTGCCTCATTACTCAGCTGGGTTTACAGACAGAATTCCTACTGGGAGAAGTCCAAGGGGTGTGACAAGGTCAGCCCCAGGAAGCCCCAAGGTGCAAACAGGATGTTAAGGAGACCCAATGGGAGGCTTATCCTCTTGGGTCAGAGTGAGGAGTCCTTCAAGTCTGTGGCTGACCAAAGGTCAATAAAGAGACCCCTAGAGTCTGCAGACCCAAGCCACAGCTCCTGACCCCAGGCCCCACACAAGATTAGAAAACTTTATAATACAAAGCTGTTTTAAATGAGACCCCAACGCCTAGAGAGTCAGATCACCAGAGAGGTGATAGCAAAGGATGCAGGGGCCCCAGCTACAGCCCAGTCTCTCTGTGTCCTTGGATGCAGGCATGCCAGCAGGAGGGCAGGCAGGACCTGCAGGAGCTGTAGTATGAGGATGCAAGGAGTCTCCGTGGAAAACTCATCCTAAGGGAAGGGTGATTTGAGGCCCAGAGCTTGGTCCAAAGATGAGGGTAAAGGTGCTTCTGAGTCCAGCCCTACAGTGTCACCTGATGCCCCAGCACAACCCCAGTGGCTTTATGCCTAAGACCTGGTACAAGGGGGCCTCCCTAAATGCATGTTGGAATTTGAGGAGCTATTTGTGTCCTACCTCCGTGGGTTCCTGCAAGCAGCTGAGGCAGCAGCAGTCCCTCAGGGCCCTCAGCATACCCAGTGACACAGGAGCTGTGCCCCTTCAGCCCAGGGGACACAGCTGACATTTTTTACTTTAATAGGGGCAGGATGGAAGTGGTGGACACTTGTAGTTGTCAAAGGCACACATGGTGTCCTTGGAGTGTCCAGAATGACTTGGGAAGGGATATATGGCGCCAGAAGTTGCCTCAGCGCAGTTAGGGGTTAAGTTGCCCAGGGACAGTATGTGGTGTGAGAGGCAGAGAGCCAAGTACGAATCCTCAGGACAGAAGAGAAAAAGGGTTTGCAAGGAGACTGGATGAGCAATCCTCCCTGTCCAGGCCTGAACTAATAAGGAGGGGATTTGGGTTCTTCCCACTACATTATTTCTATTACCCCGCCCCAGTCTCTACCCCCTCCTCCTTTTCCATACTTAAAGAGCCCCTGTCCCCAACTCACTTTCAATGCCCCCCACCCACAGCTTTGGAACTCCTGCTTGCGTCTTCCTTACCATCAGGAGTCCTGAGAATCAGGTAGGGATGCTGAGCTGGAGGCAAAAGGGATCTTACTCTAGAAACTTTTCTTTTTAAAGCACAGCAAGAAACAAATGGCTCTGCAGTCCACTGGGATCGCCTTGGGTTGGAAATTTAAAATGCATTAAGGTTGAGAGACCTATAAACATGTCATAACATGCTCTGCAAGGTGCTGCCTCTGTGACTTGCAGGCACCGGAGCCCCAAAGGGCACAGGCAGACACATTCCCCACACAGAGAAGGCACACACACCCATCCTTGGAACACACTCCTTCACACTTGTGCACATATGTGCTACACTCTCCCCCTGAACAGACACATGCAGATCTGTTCACACAGTCTCCCAAATAGATGTGCACACAGACCCAGCACACACACTCATACAGGAAGAGATGTACAACTACATCCAGCCCCATTCTTGTGCATAAATATACGCACATGCACACAGATTCATGCACGCAGTCATCCCACAAACATGCACACATCTTCACTTTGCACATACACAGATACATATACACACCTCCTTATTTATACACATCTCACAGAGATAAATGCAGGCCCAGGCTCACCCTGGACTGGAGACATTCTCCTCCTACACACAGATTCACACACTCACACACACTGATCCCACCCACATCTACACGAATGTGTCTGCACATTCACATAGACTCACCCAAAATATAGGCATTCATATGCATACACACTCATCCCACACCAAATGTATGGATTTACTTTGCCCAAAGCAAAGATGTGCACAAAGATGAGCGCACGCCTGCCCACGTGGAGTGTGTGTATATGCAGCCCACAGAGATGCAACATAATAAAATAAACACCCCGAATTCCTGCCCACCTCAACAAGCATCTGGGTGAGCATGCAACAGCCTGGACTCTTGCTTTATTTAAAGTTTCCCTTCTCAGAAAATGGTGCCACTGTGTACCCCATGGCTCAGCCAAAAACCTGAGCATCGCCCCAGATTCCACAATCTTTCTCACCCTCCACATCCAGACCATTTGGAAAACCCACCATTCCTGTCATCTCTGAAGCCACCATTATTCCTCTCCATACCACTGTCTCTCATCTGCACCACTGCTACGCTTCTGCTGAAGCCACCTACACTCCATCCTCCACGTGGCAGCCTGGAGCAGGGTCTCCCATGGCACTTTAAATAAAATGCAGACTCCCTGCCCAAGCCTACAGTCTACGTGATCAGACCTCTGTCAGTCTGATGCCGGACCTCATCTTGCACAACCCCTCCCCACTCTCACTGCCTTGGCCTCCTTTCACAGTCTCAAGCATGCCAACTCCCTTAGGGCTTTCATATATTGCTTCCTCCACCAGGGAGACTCTTTCCCTGACTCTTGGCCACACACATCCTCTAGGTCTCTATTGAAATGTCACTTCCTCCAAGAGGTCTTCCCTGATTATCCAGTCTAAACAAGATACTCATTATTCTCAACCCGCTGTATCTTGTTTCCTGCAGAGCACTTAAGCAACTTCTTTATGTTGACTGTCTGTTTCTCTCTTTGCCTACCCTGTTCAGTAGAGTAGCCACAGGTGGCTATTTAGATTTAAATTAACTAAAACCAAATAAAACCAAAAGTTCAGTTCCTCAGCCATACTAGCCCCACTTCGAGTGCTCATTAGCCACATGTCGCTCCTGGCTACTCCACTGCACAGTGGGAACATTTCCATCATCGCAGGAAGTTCTCTTGGATGGTGCTTCTCTAGACTTCGGCTCAGGAAAAGCAATGCCTCCTCCATTCACTAATGGTACTCTATGCCCAGCATGGTGTCTGGCACACAGTAGGGGCTCAGGAAATATTTATTCAATGAACTCACACATATACACACAGTCATAAAAGGAGATAGGCCCTTTTCACATTCAAATGCCACCTCTTTCTTGAAGCCTTGTCATCCTTCCCTTCCCCTCTTCCCCCAGTCCGAAGTCTGTACCTCAATGACAGATGGGTCTTTATTGGGCACAGACCTGAGTTCATTGCAGGCACTTTCTCCCCTTTCTGACTATGAGATGAGAGGAGAGGAGAAAGTATCCTAGGCCATATCCCCATCAAGGCCCCCCACCATCCACCTCCTTGGAGGCCACAGAATGACTGACTGCATGACTAACCCTGGACACAGGCAATCCCAAGCCACACCAGCTCTGCCTTTGCTAGCTGTGACTTTGTGTAACTTGCTAAACCTCTCTGAGCTTCAGTTTCCTCATCTATAAAATACACATAACCATGCACACTTCACAGAAGTGCTATTAGGAGTAAAAGAGAGAATGCGTGTTGAAGATGTTGCACAGTGTTCCCTTAGAGGGTCTTCTCTGTCTACCTTAGCAGAAGGAGGACTCATTTATATCCTGCCAGTGATACACAGTCTCGTGTGAAAACTTCAGTTTATTCTACCAACGTCTGAAACTCCTCATAAATGAGTGTTCTGGGTTACTACCCACACGGCCTGATGATTAACTAGTCTCTGATCCGGGCCCAGTGATGCACTTCTGGAGTAAAACAATCAATGGTAGTGTCTCAATGATTAGTTTACATGATATTGAAAGACGAGAACTCATACCAATATTTTGTTAAAAACAATCTATGATTACCAAGGGACCACACATGTGGTCCTCAAATGTCATTCCTCTCAAGATGGGGTGGGGTCCATGGCTGAGCTGCCTCAGTCCTTCGGGTTTGAGTCTCTTCAGGTAGGAGGATGAGGAAGAGAGTCCTGACCAAAATAAGTGATCAGAAAGGAAGGAGCAAGGCCTCATGAGGAAGCAGCTGGCTCAGGAGGAAAAAGGAAGGGAGATCAGAGGGAATTTAGCCATTGGGTAAAATCCAGTATTGAGCAGGGGTAAACGCATGGACTACAATGTCAGTCCCAGTCTGCTCCTCCATGGCTGGGTGACCTTGACAAAGGAATTTGTCCTTTCTATGTCCTTCTCTGTGAAGCAGGGATAATTACACCTACTTCAATGCATTGTTTGGGGAGTAAATTAGTTAAGGTTTATAAAGCACTTAGAGCAGAGTGCAGCACATATTGTAGTCTATGTGAGTTTGTTAAATAAGTTAGTGAGAAGAGTAGAGGAGAACTAAGAATTGAGTCTGGGGAATCTCCCCACCTTTGCCCTTCTTCACCACTAAATCCCCTTAGCAAAACTTCTTCCCACTTTCTTTAAAATTCTCTGCACCCAACCATCCCATTCCCCTCCTCTGATTCTAGGCAGATTCCATCAGAGACTCAAAGTGGCTCTGAAGAAAATACAAGTAACCAAAATATGGGGAAAGATGCTCAGCCACTCAT
>PVIA01009101.1:0-64450 GCA_004024845.1 Tonatia bakeri | reverse complement strand
CTGCTGTTTCCGATGGGATGTCTCCGACCCTCTCTGTGCCTGACCGCTCTCCAGTGGAACACAGATTCCAGGTGTCCTGAACTAGCCCTGCAGCTGGGGGTCAGTCCCACAAGTCCACACCCCACCCCAGCTCTTAGAAGCCCAGCCTGGGGGCACTCTTGGATCCTCCTTCTTGCACAGGAAGAGGGGTCAGGCAAGTATAAATCATTGAGCACCCAGCACGGGTCATGGCACATGACGGGGACGCAGTGAGTGTGAGGGGATTGGGGGGGGGATGAAGGAAGACAATTGACTGGAGTCACTCCTCAAGCCCAGCCCTTCCCTGGTCCCTGGGGAGGGCACGCCATCCTAACCACAGGCCTCTTGTCAGTGCAAGTGACCTAGCGCTTGACAAAGGGCGGGGCTGACTGGGCAGCCTCATCATTTCCTGTCCTCTATAAGGAACCCCAGGGAGGCTGGTCCCTGGGTACCAGCTGCATCCCTGCTGAAAAGCAGGGATAGAACCCACACCTGCCACAGAGTCGGCCTAGGTGAGGGTATGAATGCTCGCTAACACCTGCTTTATGCTCTGTGTGGTCACAAGTGACAGCAGGTGACCACGGACACCCACAGAAGGGATGAACGAATGTCTACCACATATGGTTTCCGATTTCACCCTCCAAATGAGGCATCATTTTCCACATCTCACAGGTAAATAAAGGTTCAGAGGGACTGGTAACATGTCCACGGTCAGGTAGCAGGTAAATGACAGAGATAGGATCGGGCCTCTTCTAATGCCAGCGGCCTGCCTCAGGGTTAGGTGACAGTCAGTGCTCTGAGTGCTCAATAGCCGGATATTCCCCTTCCTATAAGGACCCCAAGGAAGTGGAGTCTGCCTCCTCACCCTCCCTGCCCCCCACTGACAGTCGGTCCCACCCTGAGCTCCCTGGCTGAGGAGCATTTCAAAGCTGGCTCTCTGCACTTGTGCCCTGGATGCTGCCATTCCTGGGTTTATTTTTAGAAAGCACACTTTGCCACCTCACTGGGAAGCCAAGAGATACTATCAGTCAACAAGCTTTCACCTCTTTGGCAAATTGTCAACATGATTAAGGTAGATCTCATTTCTCAGACTCATCAGAGAACAGACAATACCGGCCCACTTATGCCAGCGGGGGTGGGAGGAGCCAGGGGAGTCCAGTGCCCAGGAATCAATCGTGGTGAATCTGGGCTAGACATAACAATCTCCATTCCCTTTTGTTAATTTTTTGGTTTAGGGATAAGTTTATATCCCAGTTCTAGCCAGTGATGTTGAACGATGTACCTTCCAGTTTTTTTTTAAAAAGCCTTCATCTGTAGCAGTGTGCTGATTTCCGTGGTATAATGACTCCAGGGCCAATTTCAAGTTAGCAGTGGGACGTTATTGAATGGGGAGCTTGGATGAGATGCACAGCTGCACACTGCTTTATAGTAATTCCACCATGCCGATACAATTAACATCGAGAGCATAAAGTAAATAGTGAGTGATGCGTTTTGAGTATTTATTACCAATTTCCTGAAAATTTAACAATTGACCCTTGCAAGCCAATAAAAGCCAAGGCTAACATACCGCTGGTTCTAGCCAATTGCTATAGACAGATCATTTGTTCCCCCCTAAAATCATGTGTTGAAATCTAACCCCCAATGCAGTTGTCGATCGGGTCTTTGAGGGGTCATGGCCTTATGAGAGCAGAGCCCTCGTGCATGGGGTTAGTGCCCTTGTAAGAGAGACCCCACAGAGCTCCCGCACCCATATCCCTATGTGAGGACACAGTGGGAAGATGGCCATTCATGATGACCCAGGAAGCAGGTTCAGACCAGACGCCAAATCTGTCGGTGCCCTGATCTTGGACTTCTCAGCCTCCAGAACTGTGAGAAGTAAACATTTGTTGTTTTATCCACCTAGCCCAGGGGTAACAAACTCACTCATTTTCACCAGGGGCCACATCAGCCTCTCAGTTGCCTTCAAAGGGCAGAATGGAATTTTAGGACCATATAACTATAATTACTGCTGAACTAGAGGCAAGGAGCTTGGTGCTGCCGCTGGGTAGAAACAAGGTGCCAGGTTGGATAAAACAAGGTGGAGGGCCGGATTCGGCCTGCGGGCCTTGTGTTTGCCACCTGTGCCCTAGCCTACGGTATGTTTGTTACAGCGGCCCAAATGGACTAAGACACCAATGAAATGTAGGAAGTCTGCTCACGGTTCCTGGGTTTATTGGCCAGTTTTGCTACATTCAATGACAGATAACCCCAAAACGTAGCAGAACACTATACATGAAGGCTTTCAAAACATGTTTGATGTGTGACTCCCTTATCTATAAAATAAAGTATTTGGACTAGATTGTTTTCCAGTTTTAACACAGAGAAACCTCTTTCCCACCTTCCAAGCAGTTTTGTATGGAAGCCCAAAATAGGAAAGAGATAATAGCATAGTTGTCAAGTGGAAGGAAGTGGGGGCTGTGAGACAGTTCCTTGATGTCTTCATGGCATCCCTTGGGTTCTCCAGAACACAGTTTAGGAACTACTTACTTATTAGCTCCCTTCCAGGACCCATAATCTGTGATCCTGGGGCCTGCAATATCAGCCTGTTTTCCATCAGGACTAACGAGGAACTTCAATTAAGCTTGGCCTCACGAGTGCAGGACCTTCATATCCAGGCTTGCAGTGCCCTTGGTTTTGATCAGTGTCCGTCAGGCTCTCAATTACAAGCACAGTCATGCATCATGCAGGCACATCCTGCCAGACTCCCCCTGTGTGGGCTGCGGCCAGCACTGCAGCAGCCTGGCGAGGGCTGGCGGGAGCTGGGGGTGGCCTCTCCCACAACCTGAATCGCTCCCTGCCCCACCCGGAGTGGCAGCCTCTTCCAGACTGGCCTGTCCCAGCAGTCACGGCCGGGACCCTAGAACCATCTGGGATGACTGGAGTTTCCCAGTACTTCCAGCTGAACGAAATAAAAGACCCCAGCTGGGCTCTACCTCTGCATCAAAGGTCTGTGGTTCCATAATGCCAAGCCCTGCCCCAAGGACAAAACACCGCAACAAGGTCTGCCCCCAACTCCCACCATTCCGGGTCCTCAGCCCTGATTCGGTGACAGCAGCGCAGCCTGTCAGCAGCACCCAGGGTGCCCTTCCCGGATTTCGTGCAGCCAGGGCCTCAGTTCATACAACTAGTTTATACAGCCCACGTTTTTTGTGTGGACAGGAAGGAGCCCGTGGTCTGGTGGAGGCCCCGGGGAGGAACACATGTCCTTCTCCACGGACCACAGCGACGGGCTGGGAGGAGTCCCTGGGACAGTAGGTCTAGCATGGCTCATATTACGAATTGTGTCTCCCTAAAATTCGTATGTTGACATTCTAACCTCCAGTACTTCAGAATGCGACTGCATTAGGAGATAGGTCCTCTAAAGAGGTGATTAAGTTAAAATGGGGCCTTCAGGTGGGCCGTGATCCAGCACGGCAGGTATCCTCATAAGAGGAGGAAACTGGACGCATAGAGAGATGACCGTGGGAAGAGACAGCAAGAGGGTGACCATCAGGCCCAGGAGAAGCCTCAGAGGAAACCAGTCCTGCCGGCACCTTGACCCTGAACCTGCAGCCTGCAGAACTGTGGAAAACCAATCTGCTGTTAAGCCCCCTAGTCTGGGGTACTTTATTATGCAGCCTTAGCTAACACCTCCCCTCCCAGAAGGGTGCAGGGCTCAGAAGGCCACTTGAAGTCAACCCCAGCTGGTCAGAGAAGACAGAACCTCAGGAACGCCCCCGCCCTTCCACAGTGCCAGCAGGGGCTGAAAATACATACGGAGTCCTCCCACCTGCTCCTCCATCTCGTGTCCCTCAGCTGCTTTTGTCTTTCCCTCTATTCCATCCCTCAGTAAGAAAACAATCAGGGAGCAAATACATGAGACGGGCAGGTGAGAACACTAAGGGAGTTTCAGCTGAAAAACTCCCCGGAGTGGGGCCAGCGGCTCCCAGGACCTGATTCTGCAGGGGTTTCCCTGGGAGCCTTCCCGGCGTAG
This sequence comes from Tonatia bakeri, assembly GCA_004024845.1. NCBI lineage: Eukaryota > Metazoa > Chordata > Mammalia > Chiroptera > Phyllostomidae > Tonatia > Tonatia bakeri. The sequence goes on along the minus strand of PVIA01009101.1, from coordinate 60,420 downwards.
GGTTGTCAGATAAAGTGCAAGACGCCACTGAGGTGAGTGATGAGTAATGTTTTCACAAACGTGTCCTGTGCGATGTATTATTTGCTGAGTCTGACAGCCGAATCCGGGGGCTCAGCGGGGCAGGGGAGGAAGGGAGACTCTTTTGGAAGAAGGACTGACTGTCTCTGTGTGTGTGTCTTTGGCCGGGAGAGACTGCCATCGTCCCTGCCAGCCCCCACTCAGAGTCGAGTCACAGGATCCTGGTTGTATTTGTTTCTGTTGCTTAAAACAGCACGAATGTGTTATCTCACAGTTCTGGAAGCCAGAAGTCTGAAATGCGTCTCCCTGAGCTAAAATCAAGGTGTTAGGGAGACAGTTCATTCTGGACATTTTAGGGGAGAACCCATTTCCTACCTTTTCCAGCTCCCTGAGGCCTCCTGTCCCTTTCATCTTCGAGGAGAGCAGTACGGCATCTTCAAGTCAGTCTCCACCCCTCCTGCTCTCCCTGGCCCCTCCTTTTCTCCCCCTCTCCTTTCCTCTCCATCTCCCCTCTCCATCTTTCTGCTTGCACCGCCCCAACCCTTCTCTGACTCTGACCCTCCTGTCTCTGCCTGTGAGGCCCCTGTGATTACGCTGGTCCGTTCCACCTGGGTAATGGTAAAGCACCCACAGGTTCTGGGGATTAGGATGTGGACGTCCTCACGGGCCATTCTGTCCACCGCAGTGTTTCTCCCCTACAACAGCTGCCACCCTGCCAAGCTGCTGTGAGGGGGACACCGAGTGTGACCAGGCTCCATGGCTCTGGGTGTTCACAAGGACAGTGCTGGCAATCAGGGTGCCGGGGGCTGAGACTCAGGCACAGAGGTGAAAGGCTGACAGGAAGGCGGTGGTCCCAGCAGGAGGAATGTACAGTAGATCTGAAGCTGAAATACCATAAATGTCCACACTCAGGCCTGTCTCTCCTGAACACTCTGCTCAGCCTACCCTGTGGAGTCATTTCTGTTACTCTAATGTCGCCTGAAATACTGTTCCCAACCCGCCTCCACTTGGTTTGTGTGGAGAGAGCACAACATCCTTTCTCCAGGGTCGCCTTGGGCCCTGTGCCATCCCTGCCCCAGCTGCACTGGCAGACCCCGGGGACAGAGGCTGTGGCGCTAGAGAAGTGACTGTGTTCATGGGTGACACAACACCAACTCAGAGGCTTAAACAGCAGAAGGTCATTTTCTTACAGCTCTGGAGGCTGGAAGCCCAAGGTCAGCACGTGAGCAGGGCTGGTTCTACCCGAGGGCTGTGAGGAGGGGCTGCCCCAGGCCTCTCCTGGCTCCCGGTGCTTTGCTGTGGTTGGTGGTGTTTGTTCCGTGGCCCCTAGATTCATCACCGCATCCCTGCGTGTATCTTCACATGACCTGGAACTAATTATGTCTGCAATGACCCCATCTCCAAACAAGGTCACATTCCGAGGTACAAGGGGGCTATGACTTCATATATGAACTTGGGGGGTACACAGTTCCACCTGTAACGACAACGTAGAGTTTTCAATCGCCTGATTTCACTGCCCTGTGAAATGGGCACAGGTAACCGTGCCCATGAAGAAGTGGCCTGTCTCTCAGGGTTCTCATAAAGTGCACCGTCCCTCCGGCCCTCGGCCGTGTCAGAACGCACTTGCACACGTGTGCGTCTCTTCCCTGTCCTCACGGCTCCTTAAGGCAGGATTTGTTCACCTCGTTTTATAGACCGGACTCACAGAGTGTAGAGACCTGCCCAGACCCACGTCTCTCACGAAGGCAGAGTGGTATGTGTCCACTGGACCCTTCAGACCAGGGACAAGTCAGTCCGGCTCAGGAATGGGACTCACCAAGGAATGCCGCCAGTGGGGAAATGAGTCCCCTGTAGGGAATCAAGTAGGTGCCTGAGTCTGGACTCTTACATCAAATTCTGTGAGTTCAGTGCGAGAGGTGCTGCCAGCCAGGGAACCGGTCACCACACGCGGGCACATGGGAAACTCGAGCCAGCGGGGAGGCCAGCTTCCAGTGACCCAGGAAGCTCCACCTGTGCCTGTAGAAGGACAACACGGTCTGAGGTCACGCTCACGTGTGCACAAGGACTTGACATTTGTCATTCAAAGCTCCCAGATACCACTCCACCCTGCCCTTTGAAAGTGTAGGTTCTTATAACTAGATAAATAGGCCAACTCCCCCAAGGGTTTCCTGATAAGAAGTAAAAGGAAGTGAAACCTTGTTGTCAAGCACCAGTTTGCAGGAGGACGTGGGAAGACTTGAATACAGGTGCCCGCCTCATCCCTACAGCCTGGTGTGGGTCTCAGGACCATGAAGTACTTACAAACCCCACAGGTGGTTCATGGGATGCACTTTCAGAATCTCTGTTCTGGAACTTTCTGTGCTTAAGAAGGTTTGACTGCCTGTTTCCCAAGACAAAAATGTATGGGGCAGCAGCTCTTACCCCAGCCCCCTACCCGTGAGCCATTAGGGGGCGACCGAGTCACAGGCTGGGACTTTTATGGGATAAATGAAGGAATTATGGCATTACCAGGGTGAGCTACACTGGCTAATTTAGCACGTCCTAGCTAATTTGGAGCACACTTCTGTGCGAACAAGCAGGATGGTGGCACAGTGTTATGGGGCAGCTACAAGCAAGACCATTTGAGTTCATTTCAGATCCTTCCGCGGGCTAGCTGTGAGTCCTTGTGCAAGTGAGCAACCCCTGTCTGGGCCTCAGTACTCTCATCTATGAGACCGGGGGTGGGGGGCAGGAGGCCAGTGTCCACCTCCGATGGAAGTGAAGAGTAAAGGAGGTCCTTACCCCATCAAAGGCGCTCAAAGGGGTCAGCTAACCTTGTTCACCATCAAGTCTTGGTTGGAATCATTACTTTGGCTTCTGGCAAGCTCCATAAAGAGGAAAGTGCATGCAACAGATACTCAATAAATATTTGTTGGCCTCAATGACCACAAATTTGTTGGCGTGCACCCACCACCACTGGACCACATTGCTTTGCATTTGTCAGTCTTGCTCAGGCACTGCTCCTATCTTCAGACGTAGGGCCAAAGCATTTGGTGGGGGGGTTGGGGGTTGCTCTTTCTTGATCTTCCCCAGGGTCCTCTGCCCAGGGTTTACCCAAAGCAGGTGTCCATGGCACCGACCAGCCCCCAAATCACTTAAACAAAAGCCCAGATGGAGATGAATCCCACGCGGCAGTTCTCTCCTGTCCCTAGCCCCTTCCTCACCCCTGAAAAGTGGATTCATCAGGGCTTCACTGCCCTTAAAACTGGGAAGGCCATGTTGCTGATTCTTCTTTCCGAGGCTCCTTCACTGTGCTCATGACTTAGTGATAAACACCTGTGGGCTTCTCCCTCCTTTCTTAGCCAGTGCCCACGTGGTGCACGAGTGGAGGGGGCCAGGCAGCAGCTGCCCAGCTGCCCTGGGGCGTGAGGGGGTCAGGCTGGCAGCCCCACCCCTGGCAGGCACCACAGGGCAGGTTTCCCGGGCGAGTTTTTCATCATGTGAAGGGGGTCCTGCTGGTTTACTAGCCTCCGAGCGGGCAGCAGGCACTCTGCTCCTGCCCACCATAATCAGGAAACAGCATGACCAGAGGAAGGAAAGCGCTGCTGTCCCGCAGCCCTTGCCTGCCTTGTCCCTTTGTTTCCCTAGGTGGGTGCCCGGCTGCCAGCAAACTTCAAGATCAAAGCCAAAGGTGAGAAGCTCTGCGCATGCCCGCTGCAGAACAAACAGGGAAATGTGTTTAGGTCTGCCCTTGTCAGCTCCGATCTGTCAATTTCTTATTTTTAGCTGGGCCATGACAAAGTACACTGATTAACTATGAAAATAACCACTGATATTGAATTTCCTGTGGGAAAGATAATCCCGTTACGGTGAGTCTGAAACCTAAGCTCCTTACCCCCTTGTTTTTACAAGGGGAATTTTGAGAAACTCAGGTGCCCTGCACAGTGGCTGGGTTTTTACCCCGAGGGGGATGCTGGCCCTCAAGTATTTGAACCAAGAATATGAAGGTCCAGAGAGGGAAGTAGAATCTGATTGATTTGGGCCCAAAGAAAAAAGAGTAGGACCTGGAGCCCTGAAATTTAGGACAAGTGATGGGAAATCCTTCACAGAATAAAATTACGGTGATGAGAGGGTAACATGGCCTACAGACGCCAGTCCCCACTTGAGATTCATTGCCCTAATTCTGTGAGGACCCAGTAAAGCTGAAAGGGAGTAGCTCAATGGGAGGGACCTCGAGAGGTTGGTGAAGAGGACCTTTGATCCCCCAGCTGCCTGTGCAAGATTCCATTATTGCTCACCGAGCACCCTTCCCCTGGACGCCAGCGCCTCCCTGTGGGAAGCATGTGCCTGCTGCTCCAGAGATACTGAGATGGACGGTGACTTCTTTGGCCAAAATAATTTAGAGGGGTAGGGGGGTGGATGTGATAGGGACCCAGGACTGAAGAGGCCTGGATGGATGTTTCCAATCTCTCCTCACTTTACAGCTGGCCCCAAAATGATGAGAGACGCATGGAACAGATTGGGGACCTTACCCACCACTTAGAACCCAGACCGGCGGAGCCCAGCACACAGCAGCCGAGCCCAGTCAACACTTGAGCAGGAAACGCATGCTCAACATAATGTCACTGATTCCGAGTGATTTGTTGCACAGCATTACCGTACGGCGATAGCTGACTGCTGCACCGCCCTCTTCCTCGTTTCCCGTGCCCTCTCTCTGCGTGTCTCCCATCCTTTACCCGCTGCCTCCTCCCTATCAGTGCTTTCACCCCGAAAGGTCTGAGGCCAACTTCTTAACTCTTAGACCGAATTTCAGTTACGGGTTTTTCCCTTCCAAACATGTGCTTTTTCCAAGTTGCATTGCTGGCAGGATTTCAGGAATCAGCAAGCGGGTGAGAAAGGCATTTGCAGACCAGGGACATCGTTTTTGGCTCTCCTGACGTCACATTCCTGGCAGCCGAGGGTGAGGCAGACCCCAACATGTAGCTGATTTTTTAGGAAAACTCAACTTTCTGACAGACTGTGAAAGAAGAGCTCAGCAAAAGCCATGCTTCTGTTTCATTCTATCGTTTTCTGTGAAAAAGTTGAAGAGTGGGTGAGCAATTGTAGTTGGGGGTATAAGGACTCCTCCTCCCCACCCCTTCCTGAAAGTTCGGCCGGATTCCCAGTCCAGAGAGCAGCATGTGTTCAGGAAGATGATTAATGTCGGCAGAAGGTCCCAGAGAATCTCTCAGGGCCCTTTTGTTTATTAAATATAAAGACCCATGTTTAAGTGTAACGTCAAAGGTGTGACACAGACCAACACAATCCAAGACAGGCCGTTGGCTCACCTTCAGTAGCTAGTCTTCAAGTCATGACTCCTGGGCTCAAAGCCCCTAGAGATTTTCCGAGAAGGCTCACCCTGCTCATGGAAGGGGCTAACGGAGGCCAACGAGGGCCACCTTTTTCTCTCCATCGTCTGTTCTTACTGGCAGAGGCTGCGGCTTTCATGTTGGGGTCAAGTTCATAGTTGGGTTGCAGTTATTCTCGGTAGAAGGCAACCACTCCTGACAGCCTGGCCTGGGCCAGAGACCACGGCTGTGTTCTCCCACAGAACCCAGCCTCAGGTGACTTACTCTTTCCCCTACTAAGGAGTCACTGAGAACCTGCTGTGTGCCAGGCTCAGTGCCGGAACCCGGGGACACATGGAGTACAATAATGCTCAGGTCCCCTGGTTAGCTTCCAGACATAGAGAGACAGACCACATACAAGTGAACACCTGAGTGCTTTGGTGACAAGGACCATGAAGAAAATAAAACAGGGCAGTGTGGTACATGTGACTGAAAGGGGGTGCACCACAATTAGTAGGGTGGTCGGGGAATGACAGGAGTGGAAGCTTCCATGCTGCTTATGCTGTGGTGGCCGCTCTTCTGGGTGCTCCACGTGCATCAGCTCATCTACCCTTGAGAGTAACTCGCCCTGCATCCCGCAGCTGACAGGACGAGGAGCTGGAAGGCAGGCCCAGGCTCTGGCTCCGTAGTCCGCACTCTTACCTGCTATGCAGACCGTTGCCTGCTGCAGCAGGTCACATGGGGCCTGAAGCCTGAGTGGTGAGGAAGGGCCAGTCAAGTAAAGATCTGGGTCAGAGAGTCCTGGCCAAGGGGACGAGAAGATCACTGCAGTCCCCTAGGCCAGAGATGAGGGAGGCGTGGGCCAGAGGGGTCCAGTGAGATGCGATAGCACTGGGAGCTGCTTTCACTCTGGGGGGTGGTTTCTCTTTCAGGTGGCACATTTTCTGTGAAGCCACAAGCTCCGTGGGGGCCAGCACCTCGCCTTTGTCACTCACCTGTGCCCTGATGCCTCGGATGGTGCTTCATTCACAGATATATTTAATAGTTCTTGTAAGGGCTAATGAATTAGTTAACTTATTAATGTGCATCGGACCAGTCTGATGTTGGCTTGGATCCCAGATCCTTCCCCTGTTAATTATTCAACCTCGGGCAAGTTACGAAACCTCTCTGAGCCTCACTGATTTTCTGTGTGACAGGGATAATGAGACAACCACAGAGTTGAGTGTGGAAAGAATTAAATGAGGTATCTTTTTGTAAAAAAGTAAGGTTGTGCCCTGGTGGGTGTGGCTCCGTAGATTGAGCACTGGTCTGCAAACCAAAGGGCACCGGTTCGATTCCCAGTCAGGGCACATGCATGGTTGTAGGCCAGGTCCCCAGCAGGGGTCACACAAGAGGCAACCAATCGATGTTTCTCTCCCTCTCTTTCTCCCTCCCTTCTCTCTCTAAAATTAAATAAATAAAATCTTAAAAAACAATGGTAAGGTCACCATAGACTAGGTCCCACAAAAATGTTGGTGTCTGACTCCTCTCCTCACTATGTACTGCACAAACCAGAGTTGTCCCTGTGACATGAACCCATTGTAGAGCCTAGAGATTAGTGGCACTCTGTGCCCTTGTTCATCGAGGTGTCATCTAAGGACCAGCCCATTGGTATTGCGTGGGAGCTGCTTAGAAATAAAGAAACCCAAACTCCACTCCATTGAGCCAGAATTTCTGTAGAGGGGTCCTGGTGATTTAAAAAGCATAGCCTCCCACCTTCAGTGATTCCCATTCTCAAAGAGAAAAGTAAGGTAGGCTGAGCCTGCTCCAGGTCAGGGCACCATCTATTGTAGACTTCCAGATACATGGACCCCAACCCTACCTCTGGTGCTTCTGGCCTGGGCCTCTGCACACCCCTTTGACCCTGCATGACTGTGGGGAAATGGGTCTGCGAACCTGTTTCCCAGCTGCCATGGCTTGGACACCTGCCACTAGCTGCGCCCCCAGTGAACTGGTCAGCCCCCTAGATGTCCACGCTGGACCAGGCAGCTGAGCGTGGGAGGGTCCAGTAGCATCGCGCACCGAAGGGTCCCGAGCCTGGCTGGCTGGAGGGGCAGCATCACAGCTCCCAGGAAAGGGGTCTTCTCGCCTTGGCCATCCTTCTACCTCACCTGCCGGACTGAGATAGCGTGACGGAGCAGGACTCTGACTGACTGTGGGAGGCGGCCTCGTTTCTGAACCATCAACCTCGCAAACAAGCCCCAAAACAGAAGCCCAGGAGGGGACAGATTCTGACCAGCCTATCTCTATCCAACACATTCCGGGTCTATCTGTGCTCGTGGCTCATCAATCAACTCTAAGCCCAAGTGTCATGAAACTTTATTTTTTCATTTCTAAGATATAATCAAATCTTCCAGAAACAAATTTTTCTCCTCAGTGCAGAACTCACTTTAGTGAGTTGTGGAGCCTGCTTTTCCTTCTTGCACTCATTTGGGGTTGCGAGGCAAGCCGCAAGAGGAATGCCTCGGCGCAGCACCTATAACACCTTTGTTTTGCAGCTCAGCGCGCCTGCCTTTAGGTGGGGTGAGGACCCAAGCACGCCTCGTAAGGGCGGGGTCCCTGTCTGCCAGGGCCTTGACTGCCCCACGGGGCACAAAGCTGGCATTCGATTTATGTGTCTCAATAAATGCCGTAAAGCAGAAAGATGGAAATGACTCTACAAAGAGGCTCATAAAGTGAGGGCCTGAGGCCACCTACAGTTCATGTTCTTCTCCGGAGCTGCTTGCCTGTCAGCCTTTGGCTGGCTGTCATGTGCTGTCACTCAAACTGTTTCCCAGGCCAAGCTCAAATTTGCTGCCCTCTCCTGGCCAACGCTTAACATTAACTTTACCTCCATTGATTTAAACGTTACTTAGCCCAGGTGAAGCTTAAAACATTTATGGGTAAAGGATGGCTTTTCCCTCCCATAGGGAAGATTCGTAGAAGAGAATCTTCATTAGAGGTTGTACCTGCTGCCACGGAAGAAAAACAAGAGTCTAGAGGGTGTGCCCCTGACGTGTGTGTTTTCTCTCGCATGACCGGGGGGAGACAGCGTATCATGGTCATTTCCTCTCAGTGGAGACCGTGTCCCAGGGACCTGCCTGTCTGTGGGTCATTGACGTGGGGAAGCAGAGTGCACCCCGCACCCTCGTCTGCCCAGAGCAGGAGAGAAACTGGCGGCACAGATGAAGAGGGGCGTGCCCGGGGCTTCCAGAGGGTGAGCAGACAGAGCACCCCGGCTTTTCTTCCCAGACTCCCAAGGCTGCGCTCGCGTCTTCCTGTTGTCTCATCTTAGAATTCACGGTTTCTGAGATCAGCGCATAGTCTGTCTCACACGTTGACCTCCCCAGTGTTCCTCGCAGGTCCTGGCAGGCAGCGTGCACTCAATAAATAGGTCGTCACGTCGATGTGCGATGTGTCTAGTGGGAGCTTCTATTGCAAGGAGAACATTTCTAGTTTACACCAGAAGAAAATGCCTTGCCCCTGCAATGGGAGAACTGGGAACCTGATTGGGGTTCCCACCCCGTGGACCTGCGGCTCCTATTGTTACAGAACACACAGGGGGGCCTGGGACGATATACTATTACTGAAAGGAACCCCCAGGTCCGTTATGTCTGCCGCCTATAGGAAAGATGTCTCTCAATGCCAGAGATTCATGAAAAGGAAATGTTTATTTAATGCTATACAAACTTAAAGTAGTGACCTAATGTCTTCATCAAAATCCCAAAGTCCCTTAAAACACCCACAGACACACACAGTCCCTCCTTCCCCCTTTGCCCAGTCTGGGGTAACGTATCTCAGGAAAGGAAATAGAAGTCCATGGCCCGGGCAGCCCCCAGTTCTTCCCAGTAATCCATCTCGGCTGGTAGGCCTCCCTCGGTTCCCAGCACCATCACCTGTGTCACCAGGATCTCTGCTAAAGCCGGGTGGTGGTTCCCCCTACTAATGCTGCAGGGGTCCCCACCCTGGCAAAGGCGTGTGGTCCTCTCTTCACCAGGGCCACGGGAGTCCCCGCTCCGCCAAATCTGCGTGGTTCTCCCTCACAGGAGTGCGGGAGTCTCCACTATGCCGAAGCCGCGTGGTTCTCTCTCGCTGGGCTGCAGGAGTCCCCACTCTGTTAAAGGCCGAGTGGTTCTCCCTCCCAGGTCCGAGGGAGTCCCCACTCTGCCAGAAATGCATGACTCTCTGCAATGGCTGCCATATCTGGGTTTAAATCCCCGCTCCAATCTTCCTCTGCAGCCCCATTTCCAACTCCTCCCACACTCCGCCACACCTGCCCTCAATCTCCCATTCTTTCCAGTCTTCCTGGCTGCCATCATGGGTCTGGGCAGGTGTGGCCCCATGTCCTGGAGCCAATCACCTCCAAGCTCTCACACAGGCACTGTAACTAGGGGGAGTTGCCTCCCAGTTACATACTGGTGGGGAAGTTACTTCCATCCCCTTGGCTCAGAGCATGGCCAGCTATTTAACATATCTATGTAACTAGTCAAAGGTTATAGATATGTTAAACGACCATGCCAGAGGTTAGCTGCAAAGCTGTTGCTATGCAAAACAGCTCTTAATGGCCTGCTCCATTTGTACCTTTCTCCAACCCACACCTGGGGCAGGGGGCAGTGAGGACATCCTAATATTTTTTGAACACCTTGAGTTCTGCACCCTATTTCAAATCCCATTTGGGGTCCCCCCTCTTGGCTGCACCCTGTAACACTATGACGGACCCGCGCTCTCCGTGCAGGAGCTCGGGCTTCCCCTACATTTGTTCCATTCTCGGGTAAGGGGGCGGCCGCAGTTCAGCCTCCACCCAAGTTCACACGGATCAGAGAGGAGAAAACCCGGCTGTCGCCTGGTTCCTGGGAATCACTCTGGTTGGACCAGCTTACCTCACCTCGCCAACCCTGAGCCATCTCCGTAGGTGGAAAAAGGCAGTGTTTTGATTGGCTTATATCTGGGTCGCGTGCTCTGCCCTAAATCTCTGAAATACTTTCCCACACTGACCACACGAGGGTGAGCAGAGGAGGGGAAGACCTCTAAAAATCTGTTCTGCTATTGAGAAGAGGCAGGATGCTGGGGAGAAAACACAAATGGCCTGTGCCGTCGGACTCAGGGAGGTGGTAATAACGGCAACGAAGGCAAAGGTTTACGGAGAGCTGACGTCTCCTAGGTGGCGCTCTACGCCCTTTGCGAGTGTTCGCGCAGGCCTGGAGACAAGCCTGCGGAGCGCTTCTATCCTTAGCCCTCCCTTCGCAGACGAAGAAGCACAGAGGGGTCAGCTAACTGGCCCAGGTTCGCACAGCCCCAGAAAGACAGAACCGGGAATCAGACCCAGGCCTCCAACTACAAAGCCCGTTCTACTTTTTAAGTCCCTACGCTTAAGCACAGCATATGTAAAAACTACCACCAAAGCCCAGAAAGGGGGCCCATTAGGGGGTGGCATGGCGGCTGACACCCAGTGCCACATACCAGTCACTAGCCACATAGTAGGTGTTCTGTGACTTTTCACCTACAAGCATGGAGTGGTTCTTCAGACTGCAAGTAACTTGATTTCTAGGAAAACACTTTATACTACGTCTGTGTCCTTCCAGGCTGGAGGTTCAGAGTGGGTTCTGCCGTTTTTATTTTTAGGAAGAAATAATAAGTGACCTCTCCTCCCCACCTCTTTCATCCACCTCGGGTTTTTACTCTGGGTAGTAATTCTAGAAACTACTTTTCTGGGTGATCTTGATAACGTGTCCCAGATCTGCTCTTCTGAGAAAGCTTTCTTCAGAGACAGTATCTGCGCCCCCTGCCGACGGCAGACGGGGCTGCCAGGTCCCAAGGGCCGCAGGCTCGCAGGCCTCAGCAGGCACCGGCTGTCGGAGTGCAGGGGAGCATCCGGTTCTGAGGGGTGTGGGGACAGGGAAAGCTGCTGGTCTGGACCGAGGCCCTCCCCTGGCCAGGGTGTCTTTTGGGCACCAGGGAGGTGTTTCCCAAGCTTGAAATGAGCGACTCTGCTGGGTGAGGCGTCTCCGCTAATTCTGTGCTTGGGTCTGAGCTGCACCCAGGAGTGAGTATGATGCACACAGCATTCACTTACTCACTCGCCTATTCCTTTACCTATCATTTCACTGACACTTGAGCAATTACCAAGTGCTAGTCACTCTTTCAGGGGTTTGGGGTGTGAAGAGAAGGACAAAGATTCTCCCTACCCACCCCGTCCTTCCCCATACCTTTGTGGCATTATATAGCTGCTCATTCTCCTATGGAGCTGAAACGCTCTTGGGGAAATAGGCATTACCCACATAATCTCCCACAGAGGGACAGGAAGCTGGTAGAGAGGGCTGGCAGTGGGTGTGAGAGTGACAGGGACAGCTCCCAGACGGAGCTGGGCAGAGTGAGTAAGGGGTCAAGGTGAAGTGTGTTGAGGGAGAAGGCATTCAGGCCAAAGGAAGAGATGGAGCCAAGGCGCTGAAGGGAGACTGACAGAGGCGGGGTGGGCGGTGCGGAGGTGGGCAGCGGGTGGAGAGACGAGGCTGGACCGACAAGCAAAGCACGACCCTGAAGGATTTCATTTAGTTTGCTGGGAATTTTGTCTTTTACTCGAGGACACTACAATCCAGTTATGGAGAATGGGTGAAGGGAAGAGATGTGATCCCACTTCTATTTTAGGTCTGAAAGGCGGTATGAACAACCAGAGAGGACAGGGAGGGAATCATGAGGAGGTCACTGGAGAAGTCCACCCAAGAGATGATGGAGGTTTGGACGAGAAAAGGGGCCTTGGGAAAGGGTAGCAACAGACAGAGTCAAGTAAGGTTTCAGACACAAAACCAGGACTACTATGTGACCAGAGCAGACTCAGAAATAGGGTAGAACTTACCCCATTCCACTCGGGACAATTTTAAGACTTCATAAGCCCTAGGCACTGGTTTTTCTTAGAGACCACTCCCCCATCCATGTAAAATATCCACCTCCCACATTAAACACGGCTTCATGGTAAAAAAAAAAAAAACTGTTTTGAAAAGATTTTTATAATTTTGCCTTTCAAATTACTTAGCTACAGGTGTATCTAATACATGTGATTTGCAAATGGTCACAGTTTCTTGGCAATCACCAGGCATACCAAAAATTCACTCCCAAAGGAGAAAATCTAACCTATAAAGTGGTACCAGTCATGGCTTGTGGCTGAACTGCTCCGGTCTCTGCCTCGGCCCTCATGTGGCCTGATCTTCTCCCTCATGCCTCTTACAAGGGCACTTGTCATTGGACTTTGATCCCACCTGGATAACCCAGGACGACTTATCTGGAGATCCTTAACTTTCATCACATCTACAAAGGCCCTTTTCCAAGAAAAGCCACAGTCACATCTCTGGACTAACATGTGGATATACTTTCGAGGGGCCACGACTCAAGCCATTCCCTATGGGCAGACCACAATGTGTTTATTCTCCAGTCAGCTGAAGAACATTTCTGTTGCTTCAAGTTTGTGGACATAATAAATCAGCTGCGTGAAACGCCCACAGGACTGTGCACAGACCTCCGCCTCCGTTTCCCCAGGCTGTGGAACTGGAGGCTGCTCATTTGTGACATTCTAGGGCCTTCAAAAAATGGAAGCGGCCCACCCCTCTCTGTCTATCTCTGAGTGGCTGGGCCCGGGGCCTCTGTTCCCCAACTCTCCCCCCATGTCTGCTCTGCCCTGGCTTTAGGCTAGCTCAGGTCTGGTCACCCTGCCCTGTGGCTGCTGCTGCCTCCTCACCACCCGACACCCCTGCACTTTGAGAGTCGAAGAAGTGCCGGGGAAGGGAGTGGGGACACTCCCTGGGGCCTGCTGCCAGGCCCACACGGGGCAGTTTCGGTCACAGGCCCTGGCTCCTGAGTCCACGGTGGCCTCGGGAAGCCACAGATAGATGCGTCTGCTGGGGTGCATGCCCCTGCCAGCCAGTTCTGGGATCACAGTCGGGCTGGCCCAGGCAGACTGATGGGAGACCTGCTGAGATGCAATTTGATAATCAACCTGTAATTTGGTTATCTCAAAAAAGGAAGGAACAATCCATACCGCCAATCTCCCACGCACTCCCCTGCACAGATGGGAAGTTGTGCCGAGCCTGGCTTGTGTTTGGCTATGCATGTTCTCCCGCTGGTTCAGAAGTCTTCAGTTTAATGTCAACATTTGCTTTTGAATCTTTTTTTTTCTTCTTCATTATTTGCTTCTGCTTGTCCTTGCCAGGTGTGAGAACAGCCAGACATGGGGGCCCCTCCGCTCTAGCTGTTTGCAACTGTGAGATCCTGCCACCTGTGTGACCCTCCCACCCCGGCTTATCTCATGAGGGCAGGACACCTTCAAACTCCCGGGATGAAAGGTCCAATGACATCATTTAGAAACACAGCTGGCTGGGGACCTCACCTGTTCCCCAGGGAAGGCTGCTCCCCACCCTGCTGCAGGTGAGACGGCTCTCACTGCTGGCCAGTGAGCCCTCATTCAGCTTCCATCTCCTGGTCCCCTGACTCACAGGTTCTTTGAATTCTTGACCTTGGCTGCATTGCCAGCACTTCAGCCTGTCACTGCTGTGCAGCGCATAGGAGTATGGGGAATGGATAGGGGTGGGGGTTGTCTGTTAATATTTCTGGGGATCTCTCCCTTCATACTGCTCCTCTGCTCACCTTGCGTACAGTCCCACTCCCTAGAAGGAACCTGTGTGGTTTCGTTTGGATCTAAAACCCGGGGAATGGGAAGAGCACACAGCTTTCCCAGAGCCAGACCAGTTGGAACAGCAAGTTCCTCTGCAGGTGGCACTCATGGAGGGTTTAGTGATAATTCAGACTTAATTTGTAAGGGAGCTCAATTAAAAATGAGGGTTTTGGGTCCCCCCACCCTCAAACCATAAAGTTTAAAGACTCAGGAGCTATTCAGTGTCCCTCTCATTTCTGGGTATAGCGATTTTGTCTTGGACGCTAAAAGGCCCTGGATTTGACACACCGTGACTACGGCTGCATGTGAGCACTTCAGCTTTCTGACAGGCTGCGTTATCAGCTCGTAACGAGAACCAGATTCGCCCATCTGTGGTTTGGTACATAAGGCTTTCTCCAGTGTCAAGAGAAATTTTAATTCTGTGCTTAAAAACCAGTGAGGTTAACTCAAACCATTACTCGCGAGTTCATAGTGACTTGGAAAACAACGATGTTTTACGGACTGAAGCAGCACTTGTTTGGTCAGTCACTGCTGTTTGTCTGGGCACACAGGAGGCCCTTGGTGCTCCCAGTGGGGTCTCTCGGCCCGCAGCATCACGTCACCTGGGAGCTTTTGGAGATGCAGGGCATGGGGCCCACAGCTGCAGACAGCTTGCCCGGGACCCTGCACACACGGGTCTCAGAAGTGCTATTTAAGACAGGGACTCCCCAGGGCTCAGTCTTGGACCTCTCTTCTACCTTTCTGCCTCCCCGGTGAGCCCATTTGAAATGCTCACGGGTTTCACCACCACCTGTATGTGATGATTCTCTGCAGGTTCACTGCGAGCTCCAGACCTGGTCTGCTTACTGGACATTTTAACTTGAAGCCTAATACATATCTAAAGCTCTTGATTTGATTTCCTCCCCATCCCCAACTTGCTCCTCTCCCCATTTCATCTCCACCTTGTCTCCCCGGTCTCAGCCAACGGCACCTTGTTCTTGTAGCTGGATGCCAGGTGCACAGAGGCTGCTCCTGCATCAAACCACGTGCTGAGCTGCACCAGGCCCTACAGAGCCCCCACCTGCCCTTGGCCTCACTCCCCTATCCCTGCTTCCAGATGGGCTGGCTCTTCTCTGAGGGGCCCTCTCCAGACACCCCACAGGCCTCTCCTACGCAAGCAGGGCCCTCCTGGCACTGGGATATTTCTAAGCATAATTCAGGCTTCCCTTCACTTCTGTGTTTCTGCTCTTCTTACAAAATCCCATTTCCTTAAGTTAACCAGTGTTGGTTTCTGGTTTTTAGAACTCTAATAACTGCTATTATATTGAAGGTGTACAACACTTTCAAGTCTTTGAAGCATTAAAAGCAAAACTACCCTATCCCTGTTTTTCTGGAATAAACAAGCAAAAAGCAGGCCTGAGAACTAAGCTCACACTGATCCTGGAAGACCCGGCAGACCTGAGCCACAGGAAACCCTGACCCGGCGGAGGGCAGCCACGGCAGCTGTCTGGGCCACGGCTGCACGGGGCAGGCCCTCGGCCCCACGGCAGAGGGCTTTCCATTTGTGCTCCCTCCCGGCAACGCCGGTCACCCCCAACCCCACCAGTACAAGTGAGACCAGTGAGTACTGGTGGGCTGCAGGATCAGTCACCCACATGATCCATCAACAGCAGAGGGGCATCCAGGACCTGGGCACCATCACAGGTAGGCTCATTATTTCATACTCTGGTCTCTCTAAAGGCAGCATACGTGGTCCAGAAACAGACCTCAGTAGACTAGGCTATGAGTAAGAAATGAAGATCCATTATCTTCATCTGGAAAATAAAAAAAACATTTGAAGTGTCCAGGGTGATTCTCTCAAACACCTGGCATCTGGATAGCACTTTCAAGTTAATATAAGGGGATTAACAACAGGGACTACACGCATTGTGCCAGAGAGAACCTGACATACACCTAAATTTCATATTGGGTTGGCCAAAAATTTCATTTGTTTTTTTCCCGCAAAATAAAAAGACACATTTTTTTCGCCAGTAACTTTATTGATTTAGATATTTTGAGTACGTCAGCTACCTCCTGAGTGGTATAATGCCAGTTGTTTTCAATTACTGTCTCGATTGGATCCTTATCAACTTCAACTGGTCTCCCGGACCACGGCGCAGCATCCAGTGAGAAACCTCCAGCGTAAAACATTGCAAACCACTTCTGACGCGTTCGATCAGTCACAGCACCTTCTCCACACACTGCACAGATCTTCGTGTTTCAGTTGCATTTTTGCCTTTTTTGAAATAATAATGTGTAACTGCAGAAAATGTTGCATATTTTCTTCCATCCTCAACATGGCTACACAAAAATTCACCAATTTGGTAAGTTTTTTAAAAAATGCACGCTGATACGAAAGCTGTCACAACACAATCTAACAAAACTGTTTTGAGTGAAGTTGAAGACAGCTAAGCACTACTAGAGCCATTGAATGGAAAAAACCAAACTTTTTGGCCAACCCAATACTTAATGTTTAATATTTTTTCATAGAATAGCATATTTAAAGTGCCACTTCCTAGCAAAAAAAAAAAAACCACCCTATAAATTCCAACAGTTGCAAAATAACCTACCTGTCCAGCGTGAATGTTTCTCGTAGTGAAAACCCGCCCTTTTCTGTAGCAGAGAACACTCGCCCGCCTGTCCCAGAAAGTGAGATGAGTCACACATAATCTGACATGTGTGACTCAGTACCTTCCATTAAACTACCGAACACCTATGTGCCAGGCACACAGCCAGCCTCGCCTCAGCACACAGCCAGGCGTGTGGCTGTCCAGTGGCGCAGGTCCTGCCAGGGCCTGCGGCACACAGTTCGGTCCCTTGGCCTTAAGCTACAGGATCTGAGTCAAGATGGATCGTGTCATTTGTACTTTACACACGTCAACTCAGTCTGTCTCTTTCAGTGTTTTCTAGCACTGAACATTTTTTAGGGTTTCTACTTAGTGTACCTTTCTAGGTACTTAATGTTATTTTAAAAATTATTTATTATTTCATCTATTTTTAAACAGGAGAAGATGGCCTTCTGTGGTCACTCAGCACTAGAACCTTACATAGCTTGCCCTCTCCATCCCTGGAACTGACAACCATCTAGGGTCTGAGGACACACTGCACGCATGCAGGGTCTCTTCCTAAGACCACTTAGAAAGTGGCCGTGTGCTGTGTCCTGCACGTGTATAGGTTTGTCATCCTCCTCTGAATTCTAAGCCACATAACCACTGTAAACTTCAGCCTGTAAAGGCCTCACCATTCAAAATCCAAATAAACTGTTCCTTATTTATTGAACAAATACTATTTTTAGAGCAAGATGCTGGATGGAACAAGATAACTTTAATACTTTTTTCTTTGGGGGGAGGTCAAATAAGAAACAAACTACGGTTTAAAAAACACGTACCTCCTCCCTTTTCCTGTTTCCCTATCCCATGAACGTGCAGTCTCTCTCCAAGCAGGAGCCCGTCGGAAAGCACAGACCGCTGCAGCTCTTCATGCACCAGGCCAAATGACAGCCTCGCACTGCACATGCTGCTTACTATTAAGTAACGCCTTCCGATTTTGCTGAGAGCAGCTTGCAGTGTTCCTGAGCCGGGAGACAGGCCCCCCCCCCCCCCCCCCCCCAGTGACAAAGCCCATTCCCACATTCAGGAGGGAGGAACAGGCCTCTCCTGAAGGCAGCATGTGGTTAGAGACCCGGGAAGGAAACTGGCATAGCTATCGTCTGGATGTGATGTACAATAGCACGGTCGGACCGTAAATACACAACTGTAATATGGAATTTAATGTTACCTTTATGAAGTGTTCTGAAATCAAAGGTGATAGTACATGCATCAGGCACATTCAACAGAGGACTTTTACAATGGTTTACATTTCCTTTTTATTTATTCCTTGAAACTGCCCGTGTTGCAGGTTTCTCACGGGTGGAATATGGAACCGAGCAGATTCTTTTGTTTTCTACAAAATTATGGTATAAACTTGCTCAATTTTCTATCTTATTGCTAACAAACCTTACAGGCGCACAGTTTGTAAAATAAACCCCTTAAGGACTGAATGTGTGGAGCATGCCGCAAGGTACAAGAAATAAGCTAAAATGAGCATATAAACCTACATGTGGACCAACACAGTACTGAATGCTGGGAAACACTGATCACAACACAGGGAAAATTAATAAAAGGAGATACAGTTCAGTCCTGAAAGGGTTAAATAGAAACCCTAATATATTACTGTTTCTAACCATTCAGCCCACGTTACAGTGCTTGAAAACAGAGTCAAAGGTCTGGCAAAGAAATTACACACATTTGTTCAGTACTCGTCAGAAACAGCTGCTTTTGAAATCAAAAGTAAGTAACCTGGTTAATAATTGAATAGCATTTTGTTTCAAAAAGGGACACCCCCTCCCCCCAGGGATTATTTGGTTAAACATGACCAGTTAGGTTAGTTCTCAAAAACTGTACTGGGCACTGGAAATTTTCTGCGAGGGCACAGATGGTACCAGTTTCGTAAGAAAAACAGACAAAAAAGCAACCAGCGGCGATCGCAAACAAGTCTGTGCACGTCAGAGTGACGAAGCCTCACTGACTCATGTACAGACGAGGTGCCTTCGGGTGCCACAGCGTAAGGGGTCGGCAGCAGGGTAAACGGCACACTAGTGTTCAGCTCTGAAGTCATTCAAAACAAAAGGGCAGTTTACGCTTCAAGCCCTCAGCTGGCTTCCCCGCTCTGTGACCCACTCAGTGGGACTAACGCCACCACACTGGACCACAGACTCGGCTTCTGTGCATATCTTTAGGAACTGCACAGATCCATGACAGCGTAAGACGTGCTTCTAAATCAGAATTTAAAAGAAAAAAACCCCTCAAATGTACTGTACTTTAATTGAAGCGGTTACCACTGTAAGAGAGTCTTTGTGAGGGGAAAATGACCAGTATCTCTAACAATGCCACCACGGGGAGAGGGTGTGGCAGGCAGGGACCCTCTGCTATAAACACAGGACAAGGCTCCTATAAATTATACGCTAAAAATGACTTATAAATCCATGAAAAAGATTTTTAAGCAGCTGACAAAAGAACCATTAACAGTAATCTACAACTGACAAATCAGTTCAGTCTGTAGTTTGTGGTGTGTAGAATGACCCCCCCCACCCCCCAAAAAATAGCAGGGGGAAATGCCTATATAAGTACATTCTTGGATTTTCTAGAAAAACAATCAGGAGGAGTTTACAGTCTAATATTTCACTTATCTTATTACAAGAAACAAAGAGCCAAAATAACGTATTATTTAAATAATAAAAAGCAGTTCATTTTAATAAAGCCATAAACTTGAAAAATTACTGTGTGCTGCAGAGCTGGGTAAGGAATAGTTCGTTCTTCAACAGCATCTCATCCGCTAGCAGCCGATTTAATACAATTTTCCGACTGAACAGCAAACCTGGGAAGCGGAGGAGACCTGCGACCCTTACAAACAAAGCGGCACTGGAAACATTCCCGACTCTGAACAGAAAGCACTGTGTCAAGGCTGCTTGCATGACTCAACAGAGAGAATAAATACTACTCGAAAATAAGCAAGTTTATAAGAAAAAGCCAGTAAACAGTTAAAACAAAGAAAGATAAGGCCACAATGAATTCTGCCCTTGATCACTGAACAGATTTGAAGTGTGAGGCAGGACTGGCTTACCAGAGGGAAGCTAGTGACTGGAGCAGATCTGGAGAGAAGGCTGTACATAGTGTAATGCAGCCTGTGGGGACTTAGAAGGCTTGCACTAAGGAAACCACAGTAACTCTGATTTAATCACTAACATGTTTTACAAATGACTTCCCCCCGAAAACCGAGGAAAAAACGCTTTAAAGATGTTAGGCATTGACAATGACACAGTCTGAGCAAAAGATGAGTGATGACTGCAAAGCTGAAAAAAAATGCTACTAACTATGATGTTGAAAAAGTCTACTGATGGAAATGCTGAAAACAGCCCAGGACAACAGAAAGACAATGTTCTGCATGGAAATGCTGTGTAGGAACTCAGTTCTGCGTTCACAAGGTACTTGTGGCTCCTGCTTTATGGGACAGTGAAAAGCTTACCACGATCTAGAGGTAGTTTTTCCTCTAAGAAGGATGACTGCATCAACATCACACACACGGTTCCTGCACTACCTGCAGCCCAATGAGTCCGCTGCAATCTCTGAGAAGCTGAATAAAGGCATCGCCACAGTGCAGAAACGGGGGCATGTAAAAGGGGGGAGCTGAGCACGCAAGGTCAACACACAACCCTGCATGCAACTGAATCTTAAAGGAAGGGTCAAGAGATGTTTTCTGAGTAGGAGACATTTGTGGAGACACTCAGCACTGAAAAAGACACACACCCCCCCAAAAAGGAAGAGAAAGTAATGGAAAGATAAGTTACATTTGCATTTTTATAATCTTACAACTATCTGCTTCTAAAGTACTGTCTTCCAGCTATTTTAGTTGACCATCTAATAAGAGCATCTTGTTTTAAGGTTACAATGACGTCTTGGCCTAGGCTACCAAAAAAAAAGAGAGAAAAAGTAAATAAAAAACATGCTTTTGTTGAGATTTTCCTCATTATACAATAAGGGCACCATCTACCAACTGGTAGCAAATACTTCTATGATTTTTTTTCTGTCATTTGCCAACAAGGAAGAAACACCCTACTGAATAAAATCACCGGGAACATTACGAGTTCAAAATAAAATGTTTAACTTACACATAATACAAGTTATGTACAAGATTAGGAGGGGAAAAAATCCTTAACAAATCCTGAAATATGGAGACACATTTATGCATGGGGAAAGGGGAGAGGACACTTCAAATACCAACATGTTCTGTGCCATTACCTCATCAACGACTAAATGGCCACATTTAATTCCATGTAAATGTTAGCGCCACCTGGACCACCACTATAAATACATGTTTTTAAAAAGAAAACATGGAAATAATCGCCAAATGTCTGAGAATAGAGACTAAGTTAACATACATTGCATGTATTGCAGGCAAGGCAGAGGCATTTTTTTAAAGCTTTTGCACAGACTTCATATAATCTTAAAAAAATATGCAGGACTTTACAAGATTTGACTTGCTGAAATCAAAACAATTTCAACTCATGAAAAGTCATAAGACTTCAGCTATTAGAAAAAAACCAAAAACGGACCAGTTCCAGCCTTAGACCCAACACACCGGGAGGAGCACGGTAATGAGACTGCAGAAGCGCGGTCAGGCTTGGAACCCGGATGTACTTGAGAGCAAAAGCTCCAAGGGCGCCGGGGGAGGAGCGGCCTGTTTGGTGACAAAGGTGCACTATGTACGGTGATATAAAAAAGGTATGGTGAAAATGTACCTTTTACTAAAGCTTATACAAGTTCCTTGGTCCATAAAAACTATGTTAGATTTGTGTCTTCTAGTTTAACTTTTATTCCAGCCACATCTATTTCTTGCCCATTTAAACAAAACCAAACAAAAACCAATCAAAAATAACAGCGGGAAAAAACCGATTTCCAATAGTTTATATATGTTGATTTGTTTGTTTTACTGTGGCTTCTGCACATCAAATCAGCACTTGCAGGTAATAGGGTTTTTGAGTAATATCACCTGGTATGAAAAGTTTTCCCAAGAAACCACAAAAGATTGTTCACTTTTCCCTCTTTTTTTCTTCTTTTTCTGCCAACGTTTTGTTGCACCCAAGTCAGTTTAAGTCCCAGCAACAAGACGGTGGTTAGGACACCACTGTTGCTGTCGACGATGTGACGCTGGTTGAATTTGTGCTGACGCCTGTGTAACTCCCCTCGCTGTTTGTGTTTGACTCGTTAGGGGGCACTTGGCTTGAGTTGGCTCGCAGGATCGCTCCCGCTGCACTGCAGTGCGGCCGAGGCCCTGGTTCTGGCGTGTAGGTGAAGGTAAGGCTTGTGGAATAAATGATCCCATCATTTCGGACCAAAGTTACTGGAACCTGGACTGGCTGCCGGACCCATCGCCAGCCTTCTCGGAATGCAGAAATGTCTGGGACAACACAGAGCATACTTTCTCCACATCTGCAGAGGAAACATAAGTCACTTAAGTGCAAAGCAAATTTCAGAACTGAAACTTAAAACTAGGTTGCTTAATATATTACGATCAACATCAGGAAAGAGTCTCATAGACCCACCCCACCAAAAGCTCCAGATGATGTAAAAAATTTTACCAAGTACCTGTACATAGTTTCAGCTTCTACATCCCCAAACCACACTCGTAAATTTGGAGTGAAATTCTGTCCTGTAAGTTCAAGCATTGCTACGTCTCCACCGCCATTCAACTGAAATTCACAGAAAAATAAGAACAACATTGAGAAAACTTTTCATTTCTCATTAAAGTACACAGATTAGTTTCTCAATAGTTATCATTTGTGAAAAATGAATAATTAAAATGCTTCTTTTAAACAACATGATTATAAAGACAAAGTGAGCTAAAATATCACGGTAACATACAACTTGGTTTTGAATTTAAATTTTCTTGCATAAAAGTAGGGTCTTAGCTTTTTCTATAGACAAATAATGTATGACAAAATACCCAAACCACAATATTTGGAGAAAGATAAAAATTATTGTGAAGTAAAATCATGCTAAGCCACAGCCGAGAAAAGTCAAAGAGTCAACCTGTCCATAAGTGGCCTCACCTGAAGACTTTCTACAACAGGCACAGGTGTGACAGGGGCAAGGACGGGGCCCATCCCCTCGTAAAATGTATACTCTGCCTTATCCGTGCTGATGATTGTCCAGGAGGCTCCGTCATTTATCATCTCTTTGTTTGGTTCCTTTGGGCATGGAGTGGCCTGATGAAGAAAGTTTAGAAATTTTTATATGCATTGCAGTATAGGACAACTTTAACAAGTAACATTTATAGACTAGAATTATAACATAGAAAGAATGTAGTAAAAATGTATAAGCTTCCCAAGCATGGTGCTTTGCCAACCCCTAAATAAACACAAACAGAATATTAACATGAAAATGACATATAGTTTTTATTATAATATGAAACATTTCAGTGACCGATAAATAACCGATAACCCTTCAGAATAACCACTGTGAAGTACACCAGTGCCTGTTTAATTTTTTAAATAAAAAGATACCTGCTGGAGGAGAAAAGCCACCAACGAAGGAACCACCAAAAGGTAAAAACCCAAGTACAAGAGAGCCCACACAAACAGAAGAAAGGGCAAACCTAGAGGGTCCAGACAAGGAGATCAGGGACCACACCGCTGAACCTCACAGAATTCCTACCACAGAAGCTCACCCTACAAAGAGAGCCAGCAAAGAGAGACATCAGGAAGCACAGAAACAAACAAAAAGAGTCACCTAAAACAGGGAGACCGAAAAAGAACCTGCAATCAAAAGGAATGGAAGACTCCCCACTACATGAGCTAAACAAAATGGAGGTAACCAAACTATCAGGTACAGAATTCAAATGAATGGTTATAAAGATGCCCAAGGAACTCACAGACGACTACAAGGAACTGAGTGAGAACTACATCAGCATGAAAAAGGAAACAGAAACTAAAAAACCAGGAAGAAATGAACAATAAAATCTGAGAAATAAAAAAAAACAAACAAACAACACATTAGAAGGAATTATGAGCAGGCTGGATGAAGCAGACGATTGAATCAGTGAGTTGGAGGACAAGGTAGAAAAAAAACTCCCAGATAGAACAAATAAAAGAAGAGAGACTCAGAAAGAATGAACAGGTGGTAAGGGAGCTGTAGGACAACATGAAATGTAACAATATCCATATAATAGGGATACCAGAATGAGAAGAAGAGCAAGGGATAGAAAACCTTTTTGAGCCCTAGCTGGTATAGCTCAGTGGATTGAGCACGGGTTGGGAACCAAAGAGTCACTGGTTTGATTCCTTGGTCAGGGCACATGCCTGGGTTGTGGGCCAGGTCCCCGGTGTGGGTTGCATGAGAAGCAACCACACATTGATGTTTCTCTCCCTCTCTTTCTCCCTCCCTTTCCCTCTCTCTAAAAATGCATAAATAAAATCTTTAAGAAAAGCTGTTTGAAAAAAGTAATGCTGGAAAACTTCCCTAATTTGATGAGAGAAAAAGTCACACAAATCCAGGAAACACAGAGTCCAATCAAGAGGAACCCAAAGAGGCCCACTTCAAGACACATCATAATTAAAATGGCAAAATTCCAAGACAAAGAGAGAATCTTGAGAATCTTAAGGGCAGCAAGGGAGAAACAGGAAGTAACATACAAGGGAGCCCCAATAAGGCTAGCAGCCGACTTCTTAATGGAAACACTCCAAGACAGAAGAGAATGTCAAGAAATATTCCAAGTAATGAAACCCAGAGGCCTGCAACTGCAATTACTGTACCCAGCAAGGCTCTCAATTAAAATGGCAGGCCAAATAAGGAGCCTCCCAGACAAAATAAGTTTAAAAGAATACACCTCCACCAAACCAGCTCTGCAAGAGATACTAAAGAGACTGCTTTAAGAAAAGGAAGGAAAAGAGAGAGGAACACAGGTACGAAAATAATAATAATCTTAAAGACACAACAAAGAAAATTATAATAATCTTAAATTTAAATGGATTAAATGCTCCAATCAAAAGACATAGAGTAGCCAAATGGATAAGAAAGCATGACCCACACATATATATGCTGCCCACAAGAGACCCACCTCAGAACAAAAGACCTGCACAGACTGAAAGTGAAGGGCTCGAAACAAATATTCCAACCAAATGGACAGGAAAAAAAAGTTGAGGTAGCAATACTCGTATTAGACAAAATAGACTTCAACAAATGAGCCACAAAAAGAGACCCAGAAGGCCACTCCATAATACTCAAGGGAAGAATCCATCAAGAAGACATAAACATTATAAACATATATGTACCCAACACAGGAGCATCCAAATATGTAAGGAAAATCTTGGAAAACTTCAAGAAAGATATTGACAGCAACACAATTATAGTAGGGGATTTCAACACCCCACTGTCAAAAATGGACAGATCCTCCAAATAAAAAATCAACAAAGATATTGTGGCACTGAACAATGTCCTAGATCAAATGAACTTAACTGATATATACAGTGCCTTATCCCAAAGAAGCAAAATACACATTCTTTTTAAATGCAGATGGAACAGTTTCAAAGATGGACCACATGACAGGACACGAAAGAAGCCTCAACAAATTCAAGAAAATTGAAATCATATCAAGCATTTTCTCTGACCACAAGGGACTGAAACTAGAAACCAACCTCAAGGAAAAAACTCAAAAATACTCAAACTCATGGGGATTGAATAGCATGCTATTAAACAATGAATGGGTCAAGGAGATCAATGAAGAAATCAAAAAGTTTCTGGAAACAAATAAAAATGAACTCACAACAACCCAAAATTTATGGAACACTGTGAAGGCAGTCCTGAGAGGGAAGTTCACAGCAATACAGGCCTACCTAAAAAAGATAGAAACATTTCAAATAAACAACCTAATACTACACCTACAAGAACTCAACGAACAATAACAAAGACAGCCCAGAGCAAGTAGAAGGAAGGAAATAACCAAGGTCAGAGGAGAATTAAATAACATAGAGACTAAAAGCACAATTCTAAGGATCAGTAAATCCAGGAGCTGGTTCTTTGAAAAGATAAACAAAATCAACAAGCCTTTAAGCAGGCTCATCAAGCAAGAAAAGGAGAGAGAGGACCCAAATAAACACAATCAGAAATGGAAGAGGAGAGATTACAACTGATACCTCAAAAATACAAAGGACTGTAAGAAATTACTATGGAGAACTATATGCCAAGAAATTTCAAAACGTAGATGAAATGGACAAATTTCTAGAAAAATAAAATCTTCCCAAATTTGAGGAAGAAGCAGAAAGCCTGAACAGACCAATAACAATAGGTGATATTGAAGCAGTTATCAAAAAACACAAAAGCCCTGGAATGGACGGTTTCACAGAAGAATTTTACAAAACATTTAAGGAAGAGCAAACCCCTATCCTTTACAGACTATTCCAAAAAATCCAAGAAGATGGAAGACTCCCAAACTCTTTTAATGAAGCTAGCATCATCCTAATCCCAAAACCAGATAAAGACACAACAAAGAAAGAAAACTTCAGGCCAATATCGGTGATGGACATAAGACACTAAAATCCTCAACCAAATATTGGCAAACCGCATCCAGCAATACATGAAAAAGATCATACACCATGATCAAGTGGGATTCATCCCAGGGATGCACGGATGGTTCAATTCACAAACCAATAAACGTAATACACCACATAAACAAAATGAAAGACAAAAATCACCCGATCATATCAACAGTTGTGAAAAAGCATTTGATAAGGCACAGCATCCATTTATGATAAAAACACTCAGCAAAGTGGGAACAGAGGGAGCATTCCTCAACATAATAAAGGCCATATATGAGAGACCTACAGCCAACATCATACTCAATGGGAAAAAACTAAAATCTTTTCCACTAAGATCAGGAATAAGACAAGGTTGCCCACTTTCGCCACTTCTATTTGACACAGTATTGGAAGTCCTAGCCACAGCAATCGGACAAGAACAAGAAATAAAAGGCATTCAAATTGGAAAAGAGGAAACAAAACTGGCATTGTTTGCAGATGACATCATAGGGTACATAGGAAATCTTATAGACTCAACCAAAAAACTGCTTGACCTAATAAATGGATTTGGCGAAACAGCCAGATACAAAGTCAATATTCAAAAATCAAAGGCATTTCTGTACACCAACAATGAAACATCAGAAACAGAAATCAGGGGGAAAAAATCCCATTGCTATAGCAACAAGAAAAATAAAATACCTAGGAATAAACCTAACCAAGAAGGTAAACGACCTGTACTCAGAAAACTACACAACACTGAAGAAAGAAATTAAGGAAGACACAAATGGAAACATATACCATGTTAATGGATTGGAAGAATTAACATCATCAAAATGTCATACTACCCAAAGCAATTTATAGATTCAATGCAATACCTATTAATACCTAAAATACCTATTAAAGTACCAATGGCATATTTCACAGATATAGAACAAACACTTCAAAAATTTATATGTAACCATAAACAACCCCGAGGAGCTGCAGCAATTTTGAGAAAGCAAAGTAAGAGGGATCACAATACCTGACATCAAAATGTATTATAAGGCCACTGTAATGAAAACAGCCTGGTAGCGAGATAAGAACAGACACATGGACCAATGGAACAGAAGAGAGCCCAGAAATAAACCCAAGTCTCTAATAGTCAATTAATATTCAACAAAGGGGGCAGCAGCATAAAAATACCTCTTCAACAAATGGTGTTTGGAGAGCTGGACAGCTACATGCAAAAAAATGACACAAGCACCAACTCACACCATACACAAAAATAAATTCAAGCTGGATAAAAGATTTAAATATAAGTTGTAACACCATTAAAGTCCTAAAGAAGAACACAGGCAGGAAAATCTCAGATATTCCACGCAGCAATATTTCCACTGACATGTCCCCTACAGCAAGGGACATAAAGGAAAGCATAAACAAATGGGATCTCATCAAAATAAAAAGTTTCTGCACAGCTAAAGAAAACAGCATTAAAATTAAAAGAGAACCAACTGTACGGGAAAACATATTTGCCAATGATACCTCAGACAAGGGTTTGGTCTCCAAAGTATGTAAAGAATTCACACAAATCTCCTCTAAGAAGACAAGCAACCCAATTAAAAAATGGGCAAAGGACCTGAACAGGCACTTCTCCAAGGAGGACACACAGAGGGCCTAGAGACATATGAAAAGATGCTCAGCATCACTAGCCATCAGAGAGATGCAAATTAAAACCACAATGAGATACCACGTCATACTGGTCAGAATGGCCATCATAAACAAAGCAACAAACAACAAATGTTGGAGAGGTTGTGGAGAAAAGGGAAGCCTAGTGCACTGTTCGTGGAATTGCAGACTGGTGCAGCCACTATGGAAAACAGTATGGAATTTCCTCAGGAAATTAAAAATGGTATTGCCTTTTGACCCAGCAATTCCACTGCTAGGATTATATCCTAAGAACCCTGAAACACCAATCCAAAAGAACCTATGCACTCCAATGTTTATAGGAACACAATTTACAATAGCCACATGCTGGAAGCAACCTAAGTGCCCATCAGTAAATGAATGGATCAAAAAACTGTGGTACATTTACACAATGGAATTCTACTCAGCAGAAAGAAAGAAGGAGCTCCTACCCTTTGCTACAGCATGGATGGAGCTGGAAAGCATTATGCTAAGCGAAATAAGCCAGGTGGTGAAACACAAATACCACATGATCTCACCATTAGCAGGAACCTAATCAAGAAAATGAAAAAAGCAAGCAAAGCACAGCCAAAGACATTGAAATTGAGAACAGGCTGACAGGACAGGGCGGGGGGAGAATAATGAGGGAAAAGTGTAAAGGGTTTACAGGAACAATTTATAAAGGACGTATGGACAATAATAAGGGGGGGCAGAAACAGGGGAGGGAAGTGGGGAGACCTGGGATGGTGGGGAGGGGTGGGGGGAAAGGCAGAAAACTGCACTTGAACAACAATTAAAAAAATAAATAAAATAAAAACAATAAAATTGGACCCCTATATTATACCACTCACAAAAATTACCTCAAAAGATATTAAAGACTTCAGTGTAAACCTAGAACTACAAAACTAGACGAAACATAGAGGAAAAAGCTCACAGCAATAATTTTTTTGATATGACACCAAAGGCACAAGCAACAAGAGAAAAGCAAATGGGGCTGCAGCAAATGACCACCGTGTCTGTGCACCACGTCACCAAGGACTAAGCAGCATCAAAAGGACACAAAGAAAGATCCTGACAGCTTGGCCACTTTCATCAATACACCTTCTCCCTCTGCTCCCTCACTCATTAAAGCTGAGTTAGTTTTTTATTCTTGGAAATAGATTCGTAAGGTTATGATTTTGCAGCTAAGTTAAAGCTACTTTAGGACTATTTTAAAATGCTACACAGCTCTCAGTCTGGAACTAAAACTCTCAGCAGTACATTACAATACTCTTTAGCGGAGTTCTTCCTAAAATGGGATTCCCTTCCAGTTCTTCCCTCCCGCCCCATGTCAGGCCACCTCCTTCTTCTCTGCTACACATGCAGATGACACGGGTTTTATTCTCCGCTAGCCTCTGCCAGACTCTCTCTCCCGTGAATCACCCTGACATCAGGGCTTCCCTCCCTTCATTCCTCTTTACTGTTTGCTGCAGTTTTTCTACAATTGTGATTTTGTAATGTTGCTATTCAATGAGCAATTGTTGTATGATCCTGAAGAAGAATCCATTTACTGGAAAAATTCAATCCAAGTTTAAAGCAAAAGCTTCTCTTCAAGCTGGAGCTTGATTTCTTAGAAACAAAAGAAAGAGATTTACCTACTGCCCCAAATAAATAAAAAAAATAAAAGGTCAGTACCTGTGATACAAATCACTGTTTAAAACTCTTCAAGCATCCCTAAGAAAGAGTGGAACTAGGAGACTCTCCTACTTAGAAAACAGCTAGAATTTTAGGAACTTTCTGCACAAGTGACCAAGAGGTGAACAAACAATCCCCCACCCCTACCTTAAAACCCCTAGACCACCCCATCAGTGCTGGGTTGAGGAGACAGCCATGTGTGGCCACGTCTCTGTGGCAGGTCTCCAGATGCTTACAGACAAGTTTCATGGGAAAGTATCACCCTCCTATTAATAATAAGTTGCCCACGTCATAAATGTCCTCACGAAAGACTTCTGAGTAAACGTAGTAAAAAATTAGCTCTTGAAACGTGTCATCATTACTATCCTGGAGACCCCAATATAAAGCTGATGAGAATGAGGGGCCCTCCTCCTAAACACACATGCACCCATACACAAAGTGTGCACGAAACTTCCGGGATGCACTGGACACCCAGCACCTACTTTTGGGTGATCTGAGGGGCTTTGTTTCCCCCACAACTGGACATTAATTGTTTCTCCGAGAACATTTCCAAGAGTTCTGAGTTACTTCCTGAGGTAGGATGACCACCATATCTGAAGACTATGTAGGTTAAAGACCCTTGGACTTGAGAGAAATATCTGAACACAGCCTCATGTATTTAGATACAATTAACATTAAACAAGAGTTTCATGTTTTTGCTTGCCATTAACCTAATATACATTTTAGATTTTGCTGGTAATTTAAAAACTTACCTGAAACTGGATTATTCTTTCTTGAGAAAGGCACAAGTACATTCTTTCCGTATCCTTAAGGTAAAATGCACATTTATGGAGTTGTGACACAGGATCATCAGCATCCAGTAATGCAGTCTGCTTATCGACTTTTCTAATTATCTGTATTTCAACGATCAAACAGAAAAAGTCATCGCATACGGAGGGTTTTCATTAGGTATACTTTCCAGAGTACACAGGGAGAATAAGCCACACAATAATACTCTGTTATTTGTCACAAACCTAGTCACACATTTACAAACAGTAAGGGTAGGTATAAAGAAAACGTTCAGACCGCGAGCCTGTCACCTTCTTCCATGAACACCCAAAATGCAGGGCAAGCGCCTCTTTCCTAGACCACCGCTTTTCAAACTTTAATGGGCACACCCTTCATCTAGGATTCTCTGATCTTTCCAATAAAATACAATGACAGATAAAAAACTGAAAATAAATAAGATAAAAAATAGTCTAACATCTAAGAAAAAACTCTCTCTAAAGGCCCCACGGGTGCAGTAGTCAGTGTAGTATCTAATATATATATGTTTATCCTTTTACAGATCAGAAATGGGCTCAGAAGTTAAGTAAGTTCCTCAAAATCAGAATGTGATTCCAGGGCTGGCTGCCTGTCCAGCCTGAACTCTTCCCATTAGGCTCCACAAGATTATAATCCAAACACCCCAAAAACACTTATGGATATCTGAAAGATAACCTTATCAAGCCTTAGATGTCACTTGTCACGTAGAAGGAATTGCTAAGTGTCTGATGATTATGAAGATCACTCTTAACAGTACACAGACAGGTCAGAACTATTTCTCATTTAAAAATCAAAAGTAAGCCCTTCCCTGACCTGCATGTCCCTCTGCGCCCCTCTCACTACCCCTTTTCACTTTTCCTCTTTATAGAAAACTCTTTTTCCTCAGCACCCAACCCCCTGAAACCCTTCCAGACTACTGTCTCCAAGTCTCCACTACAATGGCTCATGTCAAGGCTGCTGAGGACTCCAGCCACAAATCCCACGGGCACATCTTACTAGCGCTCCCAGAAGCACTGGACACTGACAGTCTCCTTTCAGAGGCCGCTGCTCTAACTGGCCTGTGCAGGGCCCCAGAGCTGAGTCCTCACACAACCCCCACCCCCCATACTTCAGAGTGTCTAAACTACTTGGAGGCTGGCAACTCCTAAATTTATATCTCCAGCCCTACTCTCTCTCCAGCACTCAACTTGTACATTTAACTACCTAGTCAACAGGTCTGCTTAAGATATCTAGTAGGCTATCTAACCTTAATCAAAACCAAAATTGTCTATTTTCTTCTAAACATAAATCTCTCCAAACCCCCAGCTCAATAAATGACACCACCATTCATTCACTCAATGCAAAAACCCTGAAGTCATACTTGACTCCTTGCTTTCTCTCACACCCAATCATCCAATCTGCCAACCAGTTCTGTTACGTCTACTTTCAAATGAATCAGCCACCACTCATCATCTGAGCATTGCAATCCTAGTCCCAGGTACACCATCATTAACGCTTGTCTGAATCACGACGAAGGCCCAACCACTTGCATCTCTGCTTCCACTGTTATACCCCTACGCTCCCTCCACAGAGCAATCAGAGCTAGCCTTCTGTACATCAAGCAGCCACCATTCCCCGTTTCCAACTTTCCAGTGGCCTCCTCTTGTACACAGATAACACAAAGTCCTTTGCTAGATACATAAAGGAACTGACAAGACACTGCCTGTGGCTCATCTCAGAGCCTCGGTTCCTGGCACGGGCTGCCTCCATCCCTCTTCTGCTGCAGCTGCAACGGCCTCCCTTACTGGCCCTCACACATTCCTGGCCTCTTAGGTTCCTTTTGCCTGGGTTCTGTCTGCCTGAAATGCTCCTTGCCAGTTTGTGGGTTCCCAACTTATTACTGGTCTCTGTTCAAATATCCCCATTTCAAAAAGACTTCTCTGATTACTCTAAAATACTTTTCCAATTCCTAGCCTTTTATCCTTTTAAAATCTGCCTTTATGTCATTTACATTAACCTTTTATGTGGGTATTTTTTTAGCTGATTTTTTTTCTATCTCCCTATCAAAATGCAAGCTCCATGAAGATAGGAAGTCTGTCTTGTTCACCTGGCACATAGAAGGTTCAGGATTATTTGTATAATGCATGTCTTCATGTAGGACTGTAATACTTTGCTACACAATGAACATCCTTAATAGTAACTTGTCACAAAGTTTTGTGAGTATTAAATGAATTAATATATGTATAACTGGTTAGAATAGTACTACTAATATTATGTAACATTATTGACGTTCATCATTTTTTAAAAAGATTTTTATTAATTTTTAGACAGAGGGGAAGGGAGGGAGAAAGAGAGGGAGAGAAACATCAATGTGTGGTTGCCTCTTATGCACGCTCTGGAGTGCCTGGCCCATAACCCAGGCACATGCCCTGACTGGGAATCGAACTGGCAACCCTTTCGTTTGCAGGCCAGTGCTCAATCCACTGAGCCATACCAGCCAGGGTGACTTTCATCATTTGACTCACACCTCACTTACGTCAAAAAATTCCTCTTCAGCTAAGCCACAATTGTTAAAATGTCCCAATCTTTAACATTCTCCATATTACATTTTTAGCTTTCCAGTTTATTAGT
Organism: Tonatia bakeri; assembly: GCA_004024845.1. Classification (NCBI taxonomy): domain Eukaryota; kingdom Metazoa; phylum Chordata; class Mammalia; order Chiroptera; family Phyllostomidae; genus Tonatia; species Tonatia bakeri. The sequence continues at coordinate 27,539 of PVIA01009101.1, read as the reverse complement.
CAGAATATTTGTCATTCTACTTACAGCACCAGTAATTTTTGAGATTACAAGAGAGTTAGTACATTTTTAGTAATTAAAGCTTACAAGACCATAAGATTAACTAAATTTAAGGAAAATGTTTCAATTCAACATTGAAGTCCTAAAGCTGCATTTAAATTAAACAAGGATTTTAAAGAACTGATTTCTGAATGATGTAGGTCTAAAGCTTCCTGTCTACAAGCACTCTCATGCATCTCCCACCAGGTAACAAGATTCATCTACAGTACTGCTGTTTGCGTACTCCACCATTTCCCTACCATCCAGTACTAAGAAGCACAGTGAGGACATGGGCCACGCTAGGTTCAGTTTTATTCCTCACTCTAATTCTCTGAATACAGACACTGCTGAATGAGCTAGCTCTCACCAACAAAGAAACCAAGAATGTCCACTACTTGTCTAAGTAAATGCATCACTTGGCATTTAAATGATGAAGCAAATAAACATTATCCTTGAAATACAGTGACACATAATAAATGAAAAGAACTTCTGTAAATGTTGACTTGGTTTGTTTTTTGTTTGTGTCTTTCCAATTTTTTACACCCTTCTCTCCCCACCTTTACCCTTTTTATTATAATGTGCCTCAGTTTTAAGGTTTTATAGATTAATATTAGTACTTCTTTTAGCTTGTTAAGTTGGAATGGGAAATAAAACCACCTAGTAAAACCATGACATAAAAAGATTTTTACAAAACATCCAAAAGAAATGTAGCATTTACTTAGATAATTATAGATCCAGTCCTGATGAAATAGTCCCCAAAAATATAAACCAATGAAATATTTCACCAGAGATAAATATAAACATATTCAGGAACAGTAATACTCAAGTTCTCCCATTCACCCAACCCCAGAACCTGACCATGAACCCAATCCACCTGAAAGCCCCTCCATCTCTGCTACAACCAAACTGCGTTCTGTTCCAGAAAAAGAGGGTGTGCGGGAGGGAGGGTAAGGGGCCTGTGCTTTCATTTTGGTAAGAAAAGCAGTTTTTACAGTTTCATGATCTCCCTAGTAACAAAAAGCCCTAAACAATATGCCTTTCTCCCAGAGTAAGAAATACCAATTTTATTTTATTTTTAATAAATCTTTCTTTTTGTGAGAGTAAATGGGTAAAAATTATACTTGTATTCCTAAAGAAATAAGAATTTGTTTTTGAAAACTTGTTCCAAAGTTGGGATGCAGCAGGTACAACAAAAAATGAATACAGTGTCATCTGTGTTAAGAAATCACAACGTGCCCTGGCTGGTGTGGCTCAGAGGATTGAGAGCAGGCCTGCGAACCAAAGGTCCGTGGGTTCAATCTCCAGTCAGGGCACATGTCTGGGTTGCAGGCCAGGTCCCCAGTGTGGGGTGTGCAAGAGGCAACCACACATTGGTGTTTCTCTCCCTCTCTTCTCTCTCTAAAAATACATAAATAAAATCTGAAAAGAAAAAAAAAAAAGAAAAGAAAAAGAAAGCACAATGTAATTTTATAGCGCCCTCTATTGAACAAGTTCAGATATACAACCAAAAAGGAAAAAATGCCACCAAAAACTTACTGGAAATAGGGCAAGAGGAAGTCATTAGGAACTCATTCTAGGTGACCTCCCTCTCTGGATAACGCCCGCACCTGTCCTCCTCTCCTTGCCCCGGGATGTTCTCTCTGCCTTTCTTTTTTCTAAGCCCAAGGCCCCTCTTTCACCTCTGTAACTGCTTTCCCAAGCCCATGGGGCCATCTGGTTCACCTTTTCTACCTCTCTGACTTTCTAAATATACTTTGTTATAATTTGAAAAAGAAAAAGAAGAATACATTCATAAAAATTGGCTAACTGCCTTAAAGCATTTTAAACATACAATGGGGCATACCTGTTAATTATAAATAGCAGTGATTATTGATATCTCTTTTTTAAATGAAAAGCATGAGCTTCAGGTATATTTTTTACTTGAATGTTGTGGCTTTTCTTCTTTTTTTTTTTTAAAGATTTTATTTACTTATTTTTAGAGAGGGAAGGGAGGGGGAGAGAGAGAGAAACATCAATGTGCAGTTGCTGGGGGCTGTGGCCAGCAACCCAGGCATGTGCCCTGACTGGGAATCGAACCTGCGATGCTTTGGTTCGCAGCCCGCACTCAATCCACTGAGCTACGCCAGCCAGGGCGGCTTTTCTGATTTCTTAATTTTTACTATACATATTACTAAAGCAGAAGTGGAGCCATACCAATCTTGGGAGTGCCATGCCAGTGACTGAACACACAAGTTTGACAGTCTGTCCATAATGGATGTAGCCATCACGAACCGTGAATTCTTCTCCTTCTGATTCATCATCATCCACTGCAGTGGAGTGGAAAAAGAGATCAAATTATCTTTTAGAATTCATTAATCTGCTTAGGGAAACAACAAAATTTAATGTATCCACATGTCTTATTATAAAAAAGAATTTAACAATTTCACATAAGTAACATCAAATGCACATTTCTATACTCACAGAGATGAATGTAAAATGCTCCCCACTGCTGAGAACTGGCATGGAAATTACCTCCTTCTACATGCAAGTATCTGGTACTGACTGTCTGGGATCGGAGTCGATTAAACAGAGCCACCTTTGTTCCTGAGGCAATGCATACTGCAGAGGAAAAATAGCTCCTGTTTACATGGCTGGAGGGGAGGTGGAGAACTAAGGGCCCAGTACCCGGCAAGTTAGACTATCCTTCATTATAATTTACTATTTATATTATTTTAAATTAATATTATAATTTAACATTCTTTTAACACATTTTTAATCCTCCAAAGAATACAGATAATATCCCTTCCCAAAGTCAAGGTAAAGATAGAAAATATGTCCATAAAAATAATTTTTAAATGAAAACTCACAGCATGTTTAATGAAGTGCTATTCATTAAAGGGAAGTTGTTTCAAAAATAATAAATGCCCAACAGTGGAAATTGATTAAATAAATTACAGTATGTATTACCTATCTAAATAACATATCTAAATGCACTGAAATATTTATCTTCTGGAACATCACTGAATGGAAAAGCAGACTATAACATACTCGGCAGGTATGGTTTCACTAGGTAAGTGTGTGTATATATTTTTCATGAAACTGCATGTGTGTATCCATGTGCTCACATCCAATCCTGTGGGAAATATTCACACGGAGGTGTGGGGAAGGATGTTTCCCAAAGTTGATGGCAACTGCCTCTGGATATTGTGATTTTTAGAGATTGATTTCTTCTAAATACTTTAAAATATATAGCATTGCATGAATTTTTAGAAAGCCTTATCTATGTAAACAGGAAATATTTGAAAGTAAAATATGTTCTCTGGCACCAAGAAACGTATGGTCAATAGAAATACAAAGTTGAAAAGGTTAAATAAAACCCTGTAATTTGAATTAGAAATGGTCCGAACATGGGACATCATATACTTCCTGAAGCAAGAACACCTCACCACTACAAGGAGAGCCTTGCCCTCCAGCAACAAAAAAAGAACCAAAGAACAAAAACTTAACTCTGATCAACCTTCTAAACTGACTGCTGACAAAAGTCCTTTCCTGGACCAAACGTCAGACAGGCCACTCCGAGCCCTTTCCACTATGTCTCTTCCCCGGCCATGTCACTGCCCCGGTTACTGCCGGAATCCTGCGAGGACACCCTGCCACTCTTTTATCTCATCAAGTTTATCACTTCGCTTCCCCTAAGCTTTGTATCTGATACCCTAGGCCTGCCCTTAGCAAGCATTCTGTTAGACCGGTTTGTCAAAATCCGCCACCCTTTGCTGTCTCCTCTTGGTAACTTCCACCTACTGCCCCGCCACCCCCAACTCTGCTCCTTGCCTATAGATCCCATTTGTCCTGTTGTATTTGGAACTGAGCTCAACTGTGCACTGAACTGTCTGTTTCTGCTGCGACAGTACTGAATAAAATCTGTTATTGCTGCCTTTAACTAGTGTCAAGCTCTGCTTCTCTTTAACACCACCATTTACAGAAAATACATTAAACTACACCAAGGAAAGGAAATTAGCAAAATCCAGTCTGTGGAAAGTCCCCGTGGCCAAATGACATGGTCTGTTGAATAAATAAATTACAAGGAGAGAACAGAGAGAGGGATGGAAAGGGATGGAAAGGGAATCCACAGGTTAAAAACACTCAAGGACACGTCAAAACATGGAACTTATTTAAATTTTGATTCAAATGAAGGGCTAAACAGTGACATTTCAGACAATTTAAATTTTTTTCACACTGACTAGATATTTGAATTTTATTTCTTTTATAGTTATTTTATAACATGCTTGTTTTCATGTGATGTTATTGTGATTATATTAAAAATAAGAGACCCTATGTTTCAGAGATAGAAATATTTACAGGTGATACGATGTCTTGGATTTGCATCAAACTAGAATGAAGGTAGAGAAAAGTCGGAGTGTGGCAGGGGTATAGAATGAAGTAAAGATTACTGCTGAAGTTAGAACAGAGGAAGTTTCATTTCATTATGCAATTTTGTCTACTTTAGCATGTTTGAACACTTCCATAAAATAAATAACAACGATTGAGTGAACTAAAAACTACCCAATAGTACATAAAAACATGTAAGTTCATAAATAAAACAAAACAAAAGCAAGCAAACAAAACAAAAATTCTAAAACCTCACTGGTCACTTTCAAAGAGTATCATTGTTATTCTGCAAATTAGGAAATAAGCATTTATCTTGTCTTTACTGTATTTGAAGCACACAGCTAACAAATACAGAAATTATAAAAATCACCACTTTGCAGCCCTTGATGAAATATTTGCTCATTGATGACTACTACAACCATTAGATTGATGATTGCTCAGGAACTTTGTAATGGATGGATTGGGCTAACAACATGATTTCATCAATCTTAGCATGACAAGAAGTGGGATGATGAGATGTTATATGACTTGTGCTTCAAAAGGAATAAAATATACAGGACCAGCTAAATCTAAAATAAAAGTCTTGAAGTCCAACCACCAATTTATGTAAAACATGAGACAGAGAAACATGTCATCAGCCAGATTCAGACTATGTAAATTCCACAGGAAAAAATGACCTGTTTTTCAATAAATAAATGATAAGAAATAAAAGGCTAGAAGGGGAGAAAAGAAACTAAGATAGGTTAAAATGTATGATCCTTGTTTGGATCCAGTTTTGAATAAGTCAGTTGTTAAAAACCAACAACAACAAAAAACTAAAAAACTATTTCTGATACAATGTGACAAATCTGCATGCACAGGTTTAGCTTTTAGATGACATCAAAGAACTGTCAACTCTGTTACAGTGTAACGATGCTTAAAAATAAATTTGTCAGAAAGTCACTACTGCAAAAAACAGTAGTTGAAAGGACAGAATGCCTGAGATATACATTAAAATATTCCAGCCGGTGGATGGTCACCTGACCTTACTTCTTCCCCTTTACGAAGTTTTAAAGTTTCCATAATAAAAAGTTGAAATAAAAAAAGAAAGATGGGGGGGGGTTGAAATGTTTAATTCAAACAGACAGCATTTATCTTTGAGAATCTACAAATCTGCTGATGAGACAGCAGTCTCTGCTGCAGCAACCACGTTAAAAATTTTGTGTATGTTCTCAGGACAGTCTTCCAAAGCCCATTTGATATATAACAAGTGTTTCTCAAAATGGTGCTTTTGACATTCTCAGTAAAGCAATTCTTTGGGAATGGGGACTATTTTGGCCCAAAACACCCAATACTAACATCACTCCCTCCAATCACTGTGACAACAAAAGGAAAAAAGAAAACAAAAACAAAAAAACACTCCTATGTTTCTAAATGCCTCTGGGAGCAGTGAGGATCAAATGCTAGTTGAGAACCACTTCCCAGACCTGGTATTACCTGTCCATTTTCAATTTTAAAAAATGACAATAAAGCAGCAACAGTTAATGAGTGTGACATTTTTCAGATAAAGTGAGGACCACAAAATATTAGCAAAGAAAGCACTGGCTATCAAAAAGCAACGTTTAACTAAAAAAGTTAAATTTATCTTAACCTATGGTGGGAGTTGGGGACAAAAAGAAAACTGAAATATACGTACAGTCAGCATTTTTCAATGACTGCTTCTTTTTGGATGGTTTGGAGATGACCTTTATCCGCTTGCTGAGGAACACACCAATGTCATCACTGTTGCCATAAAACATCTTTACAGACAACATGAAATGCTTTCTCTTGTCTGAATCAGATATGTACAATGTTTTGGCTGTGCAATAGTTCTGTGAAAGAAAAGGAAAGACATAATAGCACCAAAACCTTGTATGTACCTACAGCTAACTCTATGGCCATGGCTAGGTTTGATCAGGCTTACATGCAGTAATTTCAATGAGAAGCTGAATAAAACCAATTATAAAAATTACTGAAATTAATCTCTGAAGACAAATCGTAACCTCCCTAATCAAGTCTACAAAATACTAACTTTGTAAACAATTTTACCCTTTCTTTTTATACTTTTTATACCCCTTTATTTTATACTGCTCTACAAGAGGGGACACCCCCCAAAAACCAAAATTTATTTATAAAAAAGTTGTGTATTCTCACGTGTTTAAATTTTAGTCACCTTCAAAATACTCTCCACTTTAGGTTGATATTTTTTTCCCACTGCTCACTACAGTTGTTGAACTTGTCAATTTTGATGCCTTTTAGTGTTCTTGCCATTTTTTTTTTTTGTTTTACCTCTTTCACACTGGCAAAACGTTTCCCTTTGAGGACTTTTTCATCCCCGGAAACAAAAAAAAAGTCGCTTGAGGTGAGACTGGGTGAACGGGGAGGTCAAAAACTGCTGAACACTCAGTGTGGTGTAGGCAGGTGCACTTGTAAACCACCCACCGCGAAACAGGCAAAAGAAAAAAGAAAAAAGAAATTCACTGAGGTCGAATGCAGCGTCTCACAACTCCAGCTGGTACACTAATGCAGATGGGTTCCTAGAACACTCACCCACCGGGGAAAGCCTGTACTACAAGGGGCCCTCCGTCCAGAAGACAGTTCTTCTCCCCCCCATATATCTATATCACAGAATTATCAATATTAGTGGCAATTTTTAAAAATAGAAGTTTATAGCTAAAACAACCCATGACTGTCTTTCTATAAAGAAACATTAATAATGCTATCAAAATTCAATGAAATTATGTAAATAATTTTAGCAGCGGTCCTTCCCAAAACAGTACATACAATGTGAACACTAGAGTAACCCACCTATATATAAGACTGAGGAAAAGAACGTCAGTACCAACTGGATGATTATAAATTATCTTAAGCCAGAAAGGGCTTACATGAGTGTATTTTAAAGGACTCTTCTTTAAAAATTGTTAACCTTGCACAGTGGGATAATTCATAATGTATCAACAAAAGAACTGAATTTGAAGACACTGGCTCTGGCTGGTGTAGCCCAGTGGATTGAGCATGGGCCTGAGAACCAAAGGGTCGCTGGTTCAATTCTTAGTTAGGGCACATGCCTGGGTTGCAGTGCAGGTCTCCAGTAGGGGGAGCTCAAGAGGCAACCACACACTGATGTTTCTCTCCCTCTCTTTTTCCTTCCCTTCACCTCTCTCTAAAAATAAATAAATAAAATCTTTTTTTAAAAAAGATACTAAAAAAAATTAAACATAATAAGATATTATGTCAGTTTACCAGAAAATAAATTCTGGTAATTAAAAATAATAGTATTAAAGAGTTATAGCATTTGCAAAACAGTGAAAACACTTGAAAATGCTATTATTTCAAGCATACATGAGAATTCTAAGATCCTTCCTCTTCCTCCAAACTCTGTGAATTAGGGGAGTAAATTATTAATCTCCTTCCCCAGATTGGATAAAAGATGCTCAAACCCAGCTTAAGTATTTAAAATATCTGAATTATATTTTTTCAAAGATCAATGCTCTACTTTAAAATTAGGTGCTTTGACTATACTTCTGTGTGTCTTTTAAAAAGCTGGGCAAATGGCACTCATTTAAGAGGTAAGCTAGTATGCTCTTTAATCTTTAAATTTTACTCACAGGCAATTTTAGTAGCAGAACAAAAATAATGCCATAGTTTCTTTTATTTCTCAACAGCAAAGTTACATAAGAAAATTTAGATGCCATCTTGGATATTTTATGCTCAATTAAGTTTTCAAAAATCCAAAAGTGTGGTAAAAGTTTCAAGAGACTTTGTTCTGCAGAAGACAAAATTAAAGTAAAGCTAATCATAGTAATAATAAATAAATAAAAACAAGAGTACTCTGCATTCCACACAGATCCTCTTATCCAGGATCTCCAAGCATTCACAGGTGCTGTGACAGGAGTCCTGGGTAAATGTGTCAAAAAGCACTGAAGGTTGAATTATGCCCAGACACAGAATTGTTCTGCAACACAGGACAAAGCCTAGGAAAATAGCTATCAACATACTAAAGCAGTCACAGGGAACAAAAATGAAATATCTAAATGAAGACAATTACATTCGAATGAGAAAATTTTTAATGTTAAGATCACTAATTTGAGTGTTAACCTTAATGGACATGATCAGTATCAGAAAAGAGAAAATAATGAAACTTAGCAAAAATGATAAAGCAGACTGGCAAACAGGAAAAGAAAACAGAGTACAGACGGCTGGACCAACACACAAAGAACTTCATTTTGTTTTGAAAAAGCTAACAGACATGTGTTTCCTTGGAAAGAAAGGAAATATATCCCTAATTACCAAAGTAAGCAGTCTGAATCCACACACACACACACACAAAATCATAACCTGAGATAATTTTATTAGAATTATTACTATGAAAAGAAATATAAGTCCACTGACTACAAACTAGTTAAATTCTGTAAGAGAAAAAAGAAGTCACTGACTCAAAAAAGTACTATGGCTTTAAGAAAAGTGAGTAAATAAAAACAAAAGTTACAGGTGTTCCATCATACCAAAAGACTAAATTTATAGGTAACAAAATTCTAGAAAAGGGTACATAATAAACTTTTCTATAAATAACAAACAGTTTAACTTAATTAAAAACAACTCAAATACCTGCCCTGAAATGGGGGTAGGGGGGAAATTCCAAGAAACCAGATCTATGGAAGTATTTAAATTATAAAATTTGAATTATAGAAACAAAACAAAGCTACTGAGAGGTATAGGGGAATATAATTTTTAAACTTAGGAAAAACACAAGCGTGCTAATTAGGTAAGTAATTTATTGTATACGTTGTATAGGGCACCTAGCTCAAACTACGCAAGATGTAAAATTAACGCAATGAACATTTAACAAATTAATAATATCATTAAATGAACTCTCAGATCTAAAATATGGTCAAATGTCATGACCTTTTTAAAAATAAAGGCTATGGCCCTCGCTGGTATGGCTCAGTGGACTGAGTACGGGCCTGTGAACCAAAGGGTTGCTGGTTCAGTTCCCAGTTGGGGCACATGCTTGGGTTGCAGGCCAGGTCTCCAGTGGGGGACACGTGAGAGGCAACCACGCAGTTATGTTTCTATCCCTTTTTCTCTTTCCCTCTTTCTAAAAATAAGTAAAATCTTAAAAAAAATAAAAATAAAGGCTACATATACTAGAGCTTTGTTATAATGAATATAAAATACAAATACCCGATAATGTAAAATATTCCTTCTTTTTCAATAATGACAAATCGTACCATTGAATGAATAGACTGTTGAACAAAACAATATTACCTTAAATTAATGGAGGTTATGTGAGACAAACAGAAGCCAAGTGCCTTTCTGAAGCTCAGCATCCCACTGCTCAGTCCATCTATCCTCCCTGGGCCCAAACATACCATGTTCTTGTGCTTTTATGCCCCAAGCACATGATTATGTTCTTTCTGTCTGGAGTGCCCTCTGCTGACTCTCAAGAAGCCTTACTTCTCTAGTAGCATTTTTCATTCAAACTAAATAGCATATAACTTTGGCTTACAGGCATTGTGCTACCCTAATAGGTTTTTAAAATACCATTAACGCTTGAGCTCTCAGGTACTCTTTTTCCTCTTCTGCAAATTTCTAGGGCTTACGGAAAAGATATAATCGTAGAAGTTGAAGCAAAAAGTTGAAGCAGTGAGTTGAGTGCTGGCCTGTGAACTGAGAGGTCGCTAGTTCCATTCCCACTCAGGACACATGCCTGGGTTGTGGGCCAGGTCCCTGGTTGGGGGCGAGAAAGAGGCAACCAACCACATCAATGTTTCTCTCCCTCTCTTTCCCCCTCCCTAGAAATGAAGAAATAAAATCTTAGAAAGAAAATACTCAAATTTGAAAAAGGTTGGTACTAAGGCTTCTTAGTGCTCATTAGCTATAAAACGACTAAAATTAAGAGTACAGGTCCTCTAGCCCACTATCCTCAAATATTGACCTCCAACCCCATCCTCAGTGTCAACTGTAACACAGCAAACACTAAGACATTCAACAAAGATGTCCCGAATGGAAAACGGCTTTTTATGCACTATTCTAAAAGACATTTATGTGGTTACTGAGATCAGAACTAACCACTTCTCAAATTTTAATATCCAGGGGAAACAAATATTAAATGTTAAGTCGATAAAGAACTTTTTTTTAAAGATTTTATTTATTTATTTTTTAGAGAGGGAAGGGAGAGAGAAAGAGAGAGAGAGAGAAACATCAATGTGCAGCTGCTGGGGGCCGTGGCCTGCAACCCAGACATGTGCCCTGACTGGGAATTGAACCTGTGATGCTTTGGTTCACAGCCCGTACTCAATCCACTGAGCTATGCCAGCCAGGGCTCGATAAAGAACTTTCTGAACAACAAAGGCACACATTGAAATAAATGCTTTCTAAATTTATAAAATACACTTAGTAAAACTAATTCATAAATTTCATTCCCTAGAAAATTAACCAAAGAAAATCCCTAAAAGTTCTGAGTAACGTTGGTTGTGGCTGTGCTTCCCTACAGCACAGTTCTGCTCCGCACAGAGGCTGGGGAGAACATTCAGGATCTTTACAACCCAGACAAATGCTCCTAAGAATATATCTGTATCACTCTGCTTCTAGCATCAGACCAAGTTCTAGCATCAGACCAAGATTAAGAGAGTAAAATATTATTGAGCTATGTATTTATCATTATTTGAGCACCACACTCTTTGTGAGGTGAGCAATTAGCCTCCTCAATGTATTACCTCCAGTGGAAATCTGATTCGCAGCCTGTTAAAACTGCTAGCGAGCTGGAGGAGGCCCACTGTGTGCCGCTGTGAGATGTCAACAGCTGCAGCTCCACGAATCATGACTAGACCGAAGCCATTCGAGAAGTTTATTTCTGGTTCTGATTTATGTATTCAAAAAATTGCTACCAACAGCCACAGGAGAGGAAAAAAATCACCATAAATGCAAATAAGAAAACTACATTGTGGTACCATGGTGCCCTTTGTGAGGAAACTGACAGAGCCTTCATTTACCTTTCCTTCCAAGTTCAGCTGCTGCATTTCTTGGTCACTATTTCCTATCCCAATAAATGCACATGGTTGAGACTCTTGTTCAGAACAACCATCCCGCTCCATTTGTTCTTTTTTTTTCTTCCATCCGCTGCCCATAAGATACACACAAGGAGGTGGGCAAAAAAACCTGGAACATCAATTAAAACAAAAACAATGCAATAAGATTCAAAAAAGCATTTCCTTGTCTTAAACATAAGAATACAAAATCATATTGAAATGCACTAAGTTAGCTCCTAATGAAGCCTTTTATAATGCAAATAAGCAGACCCATGGCACAGAAACCAATACGTCCACTATGCCTACTTCTGTTCCACTATGCCTATTTCTGTTCCGTTAAGGTTCATCTGTGTTGGAGTTATGCATTCAGTTAGACTAGATAGTTTTTTTAGAGCAGGGAATCACTTTAAAATTTTCCAAATAGCTCAGAATTTGGAACTAGTACAGTCCAGCAAATCCAATGTACACTGACATATCACGAACCATGATACACCATCACAGAACCTTCAATTACTGAAGTCTACTCAAATTAATGTAGTATTAATTAATGACATTACTGTTATATTATACTTAACTTTATTTTACAATCCACCTAGAAAATAGAATTTGACCAATGCCCAAAGTACAAACTTTCAAAATAGTAGTAAAACTAGGTAAAATTAAGAGCAAAATGGATGATTATTGATTACTATGCCTCATATATTTTACACTCTCAACACTGGGTGCATGTGGATGACTGAAAAAAAAAAAACCCAACACACTGTATCCTTTCAACTCATAAACTACCAATAGCTTTGTTTTGCTGGTTGCAAAAACCTGCCCTCACACATTCTTCCCACTTAGAATAACTTCCTTATAATCTTCTCTTTAGCAATTAAAAAAATATCTATTTCACAGCCTAGCTCAAGCCCCATGGTTTACATAGTTCAGACCATCAGTCCAGTCCTTCAGTAGGTTACAATGTGCTTTTGCTCAATTAAACATGCTGACTGGTATCTACTTTAAAACATTTATGCAATGTTTCATCAAGAGGCCTAAAAACTCAAATACCTAATCAAATAGTAGCCAAGTAAGTATATAAATGGTGAACCAGGTGTACAATAAATAAGAATATCCTTTAATTACCCAAAGAAAAAGGTTTCCTCCCTTTTTTCTTAAGCTACACACCTCATGGTAATTTCTACTTTTTGTATAGTTATGAGTATAGGGAAATTTCTCTTAATTCTTTTAAACCCACTGTAAGAAAAACAAGAGCTTAAATACAATGATAATTAGCCACCAGTATGCGGCTTTGATGATAAAAAAACAATAGGGAATAGCGAGCCTGTAAGCACACTCCCACTCACACTGCTGAACTCCAGGTACCTGAACCTACAGTGTCGGTCACATCCTTCAATTGTTCAGTAGGTACCTGAAGACAAATTTTTATGTAATTCCTAATTTTAAACCTTGGCCACTAATGTATGCTTTTTAATGCTTCGCAAGCCAACGACGTGCTGACTTAGCAAAGAACCAAACACGCGTGTGTACGCATGCGCACACTGACACCTCAGACTGGACTGGGCACGCGGACCTTCCTCCAGTACCAAAGCGTGGTTCTTGTGTGATTCCCCCGCAACGCCCACTACGGTACTGACTGAACTGAATCAAAATACACCATGGCATCCACTTTTTGCTTAGCTTTTAAAGACTACTTTAGAGGCAATCTACATATAATTTAAAAGAAGTGAGCCAGGTTTATCTAACATTATTAATCCATCCAACGATTTATTATATCCCCAGTCTGCACTGGGCACTGGAAATACAGAAATTAAAAAAAAAGAGAATTAAAAGAAAAAAGATAAGTGAATAAAGTAATAGTCTGTTAGCTGGTGATAAGTACTGAGAAGGAAGAAAGCAAAAAGAAAAGAAATAAGGAAGTGAAGGGGACACTTCAATGTTGAAGACCCAGAGGCCAGGGAAGGTGGCCTTGAGCCACAACCTAGAGCCGTGGGCATCTGCGGGTATGGCAGCGGAGAGAAGAGCAAGTGCAAAGGCTCTGCAGTAGGGAGGATGCAGTGAGTGGTGGGGAACAACCGACTATGGGACCGGAATGGAGAGGAGGAGGGTAGAACAAGGATGAAGCCAGAAGGGGCAAGTAGACCAAGCAGGCCCGTAGGGGTCAGGCTGAGTAAGGAGGGAGCCTCAGAAGTCCTCTCACATAGACCTAAACCACCAGAGCAGCTTTCAAGCCTGCACACGTGTTCTCACCGTGGCCCAGTCACAAAGGTCGCAGCCGAGGCAGTGGGCTACTTCTGGAGTTGGCTGGACTCAAGTCTACACCAGGGATCTTCCGGCCTCTAAGGCTGACAGCTACTCAATGCTTACCATGGCACAGACTCAAGTACCTAGATGGCATACTCTCTGGAGGTTGAGAAGACATCAATTTTGGAAACTTGTCTATTAGTACTGTATTGTACACTGATATTAACACTCCTTAGTAAATTGGTATACCAGCTATAAACTTCAAAAAGCTGTGCTATAGTACTGCATACCAAATACAGTAGTCAAATCCCAACAAATTTTCAACAAAAAGTACCTTTTTCACATTTGGAAAATATAGAGAGGGCAAAAACTGTAAAAGGCTGGGCAGTGCTAGTTCTCTCAAAGGTACTATGATAAAAATGGCACGAAAGTAACAGCAATAATATTACACAGGAGGCAAGAAATTCTTCATCACTCAAAGCACTGGTCAAAGTTCTTCACTGAAAGTGCTTTTACAATCATGGAATAAGCAAACAAAAAAGACTCTCCATCTGCTGCTGAGCTACTGACCTAGTCTTGTTTTTTTAATCAATTCTATAACTATTTTTTTAAAAAGCTGTGATGCAAAAAACCCAGCAAATCGAATGTATTTTTAGTTCTACAACGTGTCGAGTCAATGAAAAATTTTTAAACATCCCAATATTGCTATCTCCCTAAAAACATCAAATGAATCAAATTTTCATTTCCTCAGACTTTAGTAATAATATAACAAAATAGCAAATATGTGTACAAAAAAAACAGAAAGAATATACACGAAAGGAAATTAAAGGAGTAGAGAAAGGAAAAAAAGACCCCCTAATTAACAGTAAAAGTTAAAACACACATTTATAAGGTGTGAAATAAAAGATTTTTTGGATTTGAACAGGTTGTTAATATGTACCACTTGGTGAGTGACCATCAAGAGGCCAGCTTACAGAGTTTAACAGTTGCTATAAAAGTATATTCTTTGAAACAGTGTGACCTTTATTTTCTAATATTTCCCAGTAGCTATATTTAAGCAACTGTGACAATGTTTTTTTCTGCCACTTGGCGGCGATATGCACACATTTATGATTTTACTCATTTCCTAGTTCAATTGGTCTTTATTTTCAGAGAATTCAAAAACTTTGCCCTCAAAGATGAGACCTGAAAAACACCTTGCAGCTTCAAAGAAGCCTTTTTATTCAGCCCAATATATAAAATGAGTTCAGTTAGATGAAATCCAAGCACATCATATACGTTATCTCACTACCTTTGCAGAATCATTACCCTTTGATGATGATTCAATTCAAAAGCAAAACAAAAAACCAGGAACTGCCTGCGCACCACACCATGGTTAGCTCAATTAACACACAAGCTCAGTGAAGCGTGCTCTCCTGGCTGGCAGTGTGCACGCGAAACACTGCGGATGGCTCGTCGAAACACGAGAAATAATCATGCACAGAAGCAGTTTTCTGTGGGGAAGTAAAGAACGGAGTGGCCACTCTCCAAGTCGGGGAGCGCCCTGTTCCTTTACTCCAGTGGGTTTTTATTGAGAAAGTAAACTTGGTTTGTGGATTCACAGTCTGACAGAAAGGATCAAAGGGGACAGGTAACTTACAAAGATGCTAACAGAATCCCTGTTGTGATTCCAGGCAGAGATTGGAGTTTTATCATGTGAAAAGGACTACATGGCTCAAAGGGTTAGTTTTGGTTTCCTGTCTGTGCTTTCAAATTCTAAGTTAATAACATCCTCCAGCAAACAGATCTCACAGGATCTTGAATATTCTATGTCCCAGGCCTGATTACCCCAGGGGTCTGCCGTCTCCCGTCTGAGCTGCCCCTTTGGCTGTTTGCTTAGACCTGAGAAGGGCAGGAGACAGAGGCAGCCAGGAGACTTGGGTTTCTCACATCTAAGTACAAAGACTCAGGCTAAGAGGGGGCAGGAGTAGATGTCGATCACCCCTGACTTGGGTTTCTCACATCTAAGTACAGACTCAGGCTAAGAGGGGGCAGGGGTAGATGTCGATCACCCCTTCCTTTCCACAGCCCCGTGAGTCTCATTCCACAGGCCTTTACATGGTCAGCACCTGTCCTAGGTCCATTCTCTATCCTAGAGAATTGTTACCTGTCATTGGTTAACTGATCAAGCATTAAAGGCCAGGCACAGAACAGGAAGCGTTCATGCCAGGGGAATAAGTTTTTGTCTCCCTAGTGGCTCCTGGTCCAGAGGTCTCTCACTCAGCCTAAGTGACAGGGGGTCACAGCTTCCTGAGACCAGGCAGGGAGGCCCTCAACAGCTCAGTCCGACTTCAGAATCAGTCCGATTATCTGATGGGCTTTACTGCTGTCCCAACAGCCTAGCCATCACCCTCACTGCTGCTGAGTCACTTCCCCTGGCCAAGTTGCAGGAATGTTAACGTTAAGTGGCATTCCCATTTCTTTAATGGAAAATTGCCTTTCGACAAAAATCTTTTTGAAAGTTTATTTTTTAGCCTGCGAAGACTTTCTTTAAGGAAAAGGTAAAACCAACCACTAATATAAATAGGATACTGGATGTGCTTAAGCAGACAAATTTGGTTATCAGGCACAAAAGTTTTACCACTGTAAACTAATACATGCCCACTCTAAAATACTTTTAGCAGTGACTAACAGGAACCTTATCTGGACTTAGATGTGATTTTTATTTTTTTGAGTAGCTCTTCTCTTCTGTTATGAATCATAGTATTAAATGACATAACTTAAAAAATTCCCAGTGAAGACCTTTTTGCATAGTGCCTGGCACCTAGCAGGTCATCAGAAATAAAGAATAACTGAGTTAATAAATGAATCCAACTGTACTAAAATGCATTTTCAAAAACCCAGAGAAAAAAAAGCAGCACTGCCCCAACTGGCAACAATATAATAGACACATGTCTAATGCTATTTCCTTTAGATCCAGCCCAGTCTCACTCAGAGGATGGTAACAGGAATAATCCTAGGCAAAGTTAAGTTTACTTACAAAGTCTGTATTCTTTAGGTATCTCAACCTACTCATCCTCAAGCCCTTCTGTAGATAACCAATAGCCCTTCTGTAGATAACCAACCCTCAAACACAAAATAGAAGGCTATGAAGATTAGGGCAATAAAATGAATAAGAAATTTGGAATTATAGACCAGAAGTTCTAATGCTGGCTATATCAATTTCTAATTAAAGAGACTTTCATACATAAAGTCTCTGATTTTCAGTTTCCTGACACACAGAATGGGGTTATAATATCCCTATTTACAAGATTATTCTCAGGATTAAAAACATTTATAAAGGCATTTCCCAAACAATGCCTCACTGATGACTAGAAAACTGCTTCTTCTTCAGACTCACTGTGAGGCGCAAGGCCTGCCTGATTTGAGACATCTCAAGCAATGAAGGTGTTGCCTCATTCTGTTTTGCTTTGGAAAACAAAAAATGAACAAACAAAAATAACAGATGATCACCTATGCATACTTTATTCAGTTTCATTATTTTAAAAAATAGTACCAACACACACAGAATTTCGAGAATCAACTCCATGGAAAAGAGGGCCACTATCTTGATTTGGTTTCTGTCCCCAACTGCAGTATCAACTTCTTCCAATATTTATTTCTAAATGAGATGATTAAGTTCTACTAGTAAAGTAAGATAATCAGAAATTAGTAAGCTTGAATAAAGATAAAAGGCACACTTGACAATATGAGTCCTAAATTCTATTTTTACTTGTTCATTCTCTTTGAGGACAGAATTGTCATTACATAGCTTCATCTTCTTTTCGGCTCAGATTTAGAGAGCTTTAAGAGACTCCTTAATTTTCTTCTGGCATGTAAATTAATTTAATTATATACTTAACATTTCACTTCTCTCACATATGTTAAGATTTCCTTTATCTCACAAATTCTAAGATTCCACCCATTCCTTTCAACCTAAAACCCAAACCTGAGTTTTCTTTCCCCTTCCCACTTTAGTTTGGTGCCTTCCTAGCGAATCCAAAAAATCTTTCATCTTCCCCCACAAGCAAGCCTTTTTGTCCATGAAATGCTTAACACAAAAATGCTGTCAGAAAGACAAAGACTAGAGACTACTAACAAGAAAATTCTGGGAACTAAGTGGAAAAATAAACAATGGAAGTCTATGATTACGTACCAAAAATGCTGAAATTTAACGATACTGTGACAAATACTAATCACAAAGATCCTATGTTATCATTTAATTTTGGCCAGTCTTATTTCTAAGCTATTTCTGCAGTACTGATAGGAATTTAAGAGTTAGAAAATTTTAGTTTAAGTGATAGCTAATAAGCTTAGTAATCAATGTAAGTAAAAGCTTTGTTCCAGGAACTGAAGGTGTGACCCACCCTGACTCCAGGGGACCATAAGCAGTTCCACCTTTGTGCCTCAGAAGGACTGCAAGCTGTCAAGATGATATCTGAGCCAGTGTGCTCCAGGGTGAGATGACCACCGCCCAGGACACAGCTAAAGATCACTGCTGGGAGCACATTTTAAGACCATTGCCCAGGTGAATACTGAAGTTTTTTAATCCAATGAATTCCTCCCTGAATTTCAAAACCCCTCACCACACCTTGTTTATTCCCTGCTATAAAAACCTTGGCCTGCAAAGAAAAGACAAGATGGTCTGTTAGGTTATGAACCTGCCATCTTCTTAGATCACCGGCCATCTGAGTAAAGTGCCCATAAAGATACAATCCCTGTCTCTGCTTACTGGGTTTGGTAAAGTGGCAAGTAGCCTGAACACTGATGTCTTTTCCGGTTTCAGTACCACAGTCACATGGGGTACTAATTTAGCTTCTCTGTTCTTTCTTCATCTGAAGAGGCACTAGACCAATCAAGGCGGAGAGGGCTGTGAGCGCTCTCCTTTGCAATCACTCCACCGTTCAGCCCTTTTGGTCACATGTGTTTATAAAGCTACATTTTCCACCAAAAGGAAACCTACTTTTTGTACAAGCTAATATATCACAGAAATACTTACAGAACATCATGCAGCTCAAAAGAAAAATTATATAGATTATTACATTTTGCGGTATCAGGGATTCAGCCATGTGATCTTTGCTAAATCTGCCACAATTCACTTTGTTTCTCTTTCAAGAGACAAATCCCCTATTTCTCATTTTGTACTTGCAAATAACCCAAGAGAAACCAACCCCTTACACATCATTTGCAAATTCATGTGACAGCTACAATAAACTACCCACCAGAAAAATAATAATCTTACCTTTTTTCATTTCCATATGACTTCTGTGCAACTTTTGCATGAAGAATAAGTACTGTTTGATCCCCTCGCTCTTTTAAATAATTCCGCATCGCTTCCCTGAAACAGAACGTAAGTATTACTATTACAAGGGTGACATCTAGAATATCACTATGCTCTGAGATGAGTAAAATACTTACGAGTACTTTTTAAACAAGCAAATCTAAACATGAAAATAGTAAGACAAACACAAACCCATGAACTAAAGTCAAAGAATGTTACACAGCAGGGGAACACGCACTGCCCGTCTTCAACTCCGTACTTTGTTCCTTAAAGGGAGAAACTGCCCCTCATTCCCGGAATTTATGACGGAACTGAATTAAACCACAATTAAAACACCTAGATTCACTATGAACACTAATTTGGCTTTTAAATGGTTTATAACATTAATAACATGCAACACTTTGAATTCAATGATTTACCTCCCTACCACCACCAGCCCCCCTTTCCCAGCTACTAGAGTGAGTGGTTTTTCATTGAATACACAGCCATAACAAATCATCAGGTCATTCAAATTTATTATATTTTCTTAAAATACCTTTACATAAGGACTAAGAAAGGGTTTCATTTATATACAAACACACAATTACTGAATTAAACTTTGGAAAAACATACAATATTAATTCTTTCAAATACAAAGTACTCCAACTATCTATTTATTGCACCCAAGTTTACATAAAAACTTTAAGGTGTTCTATATATTTACTCACCCAACTATTTTGCTAAGCAATACTATAGAGTATTAAGAACACAAGGTCTATACAGATCAAGTTTTACAATTCTGAATTAGCAGAATGAATCCCACTTCTAGGTGCTTCACACATTGCAAAATTAAAGCAAAGCTGTTTCAATCATCAAAAAACACTTTTAATAAGTTAAATGCTGTTTTATTTGTATCACAAATAAGACAAATGTATGAGGATAGCTACACAACTGTAGTGAGTTATTAAATGTGGGTGATTCTATACTTGTGGCATTTGGAGAAACTAAGTGCCCTGGGGCAAAATGAACTTCATTTAACCTCAAATCCAGCCTCTGTTTCCTCTCTGATAACAATAGAAGATAATGCTGACCTAACACAAGTGGTTGGGGGTATTAAATGAGATAATCTAGAAGACAACATTCATGTTTACCACCTGAAAACCAGTTAGCCACAAGGCAGGGTATGTAACAATGGGATCCAATACATTGAGAATTAATCCATAGCCCTTTAAAGGGGGTTAAAAAGTTAGGACAACAGCTTGGACATCTGCCAAAATGGCCATCATTAATAAATCAACAAACAAGTGCTTCTGAGGACGTGGAGAAAAGGCAACCCTCATGCACAGTTGGTGGGAAAGCAGACTGGTGCAGACACTGTGGAAAACTGTCTGGAATTTCCTCCGAGTGACACAGAGACATCTGATCAGATCACTGGGGAGAAGTAGGAGGAGGCCATGGTAACGGTCTAGGATGGGACTGGCTGAGAAACTGAAGGCTTCCAGGCCACACAGAATTATGGGTTGGAATATATGAAATAAAAGGGCTCTCAGGCTCCCAGACAGGCTGGCTCTGGGGCTCTCTTCTTCCTGGAGGACACCTGGATGATTCTGCTGCAGCTCCCTGCATTTCCCAATGGACAGTATTTGGGATGGGAAGGAATTCTGGCTGGGCACAGCCTAGAATGGGGCTGGCCTGGCTGAGGGTGGCAGGGTTATTCCTTGGATGTTCTAGACTGGATGAGCTGTGAGGCAGAAGCCTACCGTTCTTCCAAAATCACATAGCTTTTGTATCTTATGTTGTTTTGGTTCGTAAATAACCCTATAGAAATAAGGTAAATAAAACCAACAGGGGGAATGATAGGAGTAGTCAGGTTTTAAAGATTTTAGCATTAATGGATAGGCTTAAGTGACTAATGCACGTGGGGAGCTCTTATTCCAAAACTGTGAAGCTTCTGAATAAAGACTCCTTTCTCACCAAACCTTTGCCTCTGGAATTTTGCCTAGAGGGTGGTGTGGGTAGCTAGTGGGACCTCACTTGCTGTTTGGTAACAAAAGAATTAAAAATGGAATTGCCTTTTGACCCAGCAATTCCACTGCTGGGAATATACCTGAAGAAGCCCCAAACACCAATTAGACAGAATTTGTACTCCACCATGTTCATGGCAGTGTTATTTACAATAGCCAAGGTTGGAAACAGCCCGAGTGCCCATCAAAAAATGAGTGGATAAAAAACCTGGTAAATTTACATAGTAGAATACTACGCAGCAGAAAGAAAAGGAATTCCTTCCTACCTTTTGCAACAGCACAGATGGAACTGGCTAAGTGAAATAAAATAAGCTAATCAGTGACAGACAAATACTGTATGTTCTCAACGTAGAAGAAGAATCTAATGAACAAAATAGGACCAGGGGAATCGAATCATGGAACAGACTGGCAGCCGTAAGAAGAGAGGGAGGAGGGAGACTGACGTAACAGTGAAGGGGTTAGTCAAAGAACACACATGAAAGACCCATGGACATGCATAATGGTGAGGGGGCTGATTATGGAAGTGTGTGTGGGGGGGCAATGTTTCTTGAAGCTGGGTGAAGGGAGGTGAAAGGGGAAAATCAGGACAACTGTAACGAAGAGCACAATGTAAAAAGAAAAAAAAAAGACAACACTTTGGAAACAGATTGTAGTAACATACATGACCCAAACAGAGATACAGACAGAAGCACCAATTAGGGGTGTCTGTGGAAAGGTGGGGCGGGACAATAAAGGGCTCCATGCTAGGAAAAATTTCATAGAGGGGTAAATTCTGAAGTGAAAGGAACAGGCACAACAAATAAGGCACCCAGGGTGGCCCCGCACATTCGGGTAGAGCGAGATAGTCAAGCTGAGGAGTAAGGCAGCCAAAACAACAAAACAGTAGCTAACATTTCTTGAGTATTTACTATATGCTAGCCACTGGACTATGCACTTTAAATGCATTATTTCATTTAATCCTCAAAATCCAAAAAGGTAGTATTATTAATACCATTTTGAATGTCTTGTCCGATATTTTGCAATTAATAAGTGGTAGTTAGGAATTAGAATCTCAGATTCTCTTAAGCTTCCAAAGTAAACCATGGAGGTGAATACAGTGGACAAGCTGGGTAGAATCAAAACTGCAAAAGGCCTGTCACATCCCTTGAAAATCTGACATTTGTAAACTTAAATACTCAGTATGAAAGTTTAAGCTAATTCGAATATCATTCTGATAGATGAGAATCAAAATGGTGATAGTAACATTTTTAAGACACCTAGAGAAAAACTTAAAATGTAAAAAAAAAAAATCCATCTCTTTGAGAAAAGATCATTTAATTTTCTTTACTCCATTATAGAAAAACACCATGAGTGGAACTTGGATCTTATTTTATTTTACTGAATTTATTGGGGTTACATTGGTTAATAAAATTATAGAGATTTAAGGTGTACAATTTCACAACACATCTGTATATTGTACTGTGTGTTCACACCCCGAGTCAAGTCTCTTTCTATCACCATTTGCCCTCTCCTGCCTCATCCCACCCCCATTTCCATAATGCTGTCTGTTGTCTATGAGGGTTTTTTCCCTCTTAGTCCTTTCACCTTTTTCACCCAGTCCATAACCCTTTTCCCCTCTGACAGTTATGATTCTGTTTCTGCTTTGCTTGTTAGTTTATTTTGTTCATTAGATTCCACATATAAGTGAAATAGATGGTATTTGTCTTTCTCTGACTGGCTTATTTCACTTAGCATAATGTTCTCCAGGTTCATCCATGCTGTGGCAAAAGGTAAGAGTTCTTTCTTTTTATGGCTGGGTAAGTATTTCATTGTGTAAATGTAACACAGCTTTTTTAATCCACTCACCTACTGACAGGCACTTGGGCTGCTTCCAAATCTTGGTTATTGTTAATAATGCTGCAATGAACATAGGGATGCATGTACTCTTTCGACATAGTGGTTCAGATTTCTTCAGATAAATTCTCAGAAGTGGAATCATTGGGTCACATAGCATGAAACTTGGATTTTCAATATACACAAAAGGCACTAAGAGATCTTGAGGCTTTTAAAACAATCAATTTTCCTTTTTAGGAAGTTAATTCTGGTGGAACAGAGAAAGGATTAGAGAGCAGAAAGACAAGACAAACCTGAAAAAAGGCCACTGCACTAAGAAAGAGGCAATAGAAGATAGTAGAGAAGATGGAAAAGACTTAACTCTTTGTATCTTTTGTTTTGGGAGAAGTGGAAATGTACTAATAGGTTTTGTCTGATAAATGTCCATGCTGGAAGTACTCTGTATGTTGTTGAAAGTAACCAGCTATAGTTCCAGAGAGGAGGCTGGGTTGCAAAAGTGGGGTTCACTGGTATAGAGTCGGCAAATGAAGCCACAGAAGTGAGGGAAATCTCCCAGAAAGAAAACGCTTGACAGGAGAGTCAAGAACAAAGTGTACAAAATGAATAGAGAACACCTGGTAAGGGGCAGAACTGAGACTATTAATTAGATGCGTTAGGAGACCATCTGGAAAGAAAGAGGGGAACAATCAAAAGGTGAGATGCTGCACAGGTCAGTCACTGACGTTAAGAAGTCTAACAAAATGCCAGCTAACAGAAAGCCTTACAAGTTATTTTTAAAACTAGAGGCCTCTGTGATGTCTATCTGGAAATGCCCTCTAAGGAATGAAGAAACTGACTATGGAAAGTAAAACAACTGAATGTCAGTATCAAAGCACCAGCTAACGTTGAAACCCACAAATAATGGTGCCAATTCCCACCAGGACTGCGAAGGTGGGAACAGGGGGAGCACACTCTAGAACCTGTTGAGTACTGACAAAAGGTGCAGCTGGAAAGGGTAACAGTGACCAGGAGCTGAAGTGCTGCTCAGTCTGGGGACTCAATACAGAGTTTAGGATGAGTAAGAGCACAAAAAGAAACGCCAGAAGGCCATTATCTTGACAAACCTGGCACAGATGTCCAGTCCCGAGCACAGAACTTAAACAGAACTGCGAACAATAAAATGGCAATAAATACATATCTATCAACAACTGAATCTAAAAACTAGGCAAGAAGAACACAAACAGAACAATGGATACAAAGAGTGTTTTCACAGTTGCCAGATGGGTGGAGGAATGGGTGAAGAGATGAGGGGATTAAGAAGTACAAATAGGTGGTAAAGGAATAGCCAAAGGGATGTAAAGTGAAGTGTAGGAAAGGGAGTAGCTGAAGAACGTATATTTATGCATGACCCATGGACATGAACAATGTTGTAGGGATTGCCTGAAGAGTGGGGATGCTGGGGGGAGGGGGGAGGGAAAAACTGGGACAACTGTAATAGCATAATCAATAAAATACATTAAAAAAAAGAAAAGTTGTGAATTACTTGCAGACAGGGATCTGAATCTTAATTCTTGTTATTTATTAAGCCTGAGTTTTCTCACCTGTTAAAAAAAAAAAAACAGTAATACTGGGTTGGCCAAAGAGTCTGTTACATTTTCTGTACAATGGTTCTAGTAGTGCTTAGTTGGATTTAGCTTAATTAAAAATAATTTTGTTGTATTGCATTGTGACAGCTGTCATATCAGCATGCTTTAAAAAAAAAGACATCAAAATCAATGAATTTTTGTGTAGGTATTTTAATACTGAAGATGGAAGAAAATATGCAACATTTTTGGTATATTATGCTTCAGTATTTCAAGAAAGGTAAAAAGTCAACTGAAACATAAAAAAGATTTGTGCAGTGTATGGAGAAGGTGCTGTGACTGATCAAACATGTCAAAAATGGTTTGCAAAGTTTCTCGGTACTACTGACATTTTGGCCAAATAATTCTTTGCCATGGGGCTATCTTACACATGGGAAGGTGTTTATCAGCACCCTTGGCCTCTGCTCACTAAAAGCGAATAGTGGGGAATAGCTGACATACTCAAAATATCCAAATCAACAAAGTTGTTGGTGAAAATGAAAAATGTGTTGTTTTATGGGGAGGAAAAAAAACCCATAATAGATTTTTTAGTCAACCTGATACCTTAAATACTGAAAAAGTAATTTAAAGTAAGTTAGCCCCCACAAACGAGCAAATATACCAAGTGTCAGCAGTCTGTACCTATTATTATTTTCTTAGGAAGGGCATGGGAGAAGGAACATGGAACTTCCACTAAAGTCTGAGAGCAAATTCGAAAAGAATCTGGAGGTATGATCAGGAATCTCACCTGATTTGCAAGGCATGAATTTGGCAAGCTTATAAGGTAAGCTAAACATTTATCTAACTTTCCATTAAAGCTTTACTGAGAGTCTGCTGCATCCCAGGCACCGGTTACTGTGCTAGCTGCCTATACTGGAAATAAATGTCCACAATTACGATCATGACAAATTATTTCAGATCTCAAGGTATTTATGATGAACACAAGGTAACAGGCTCCAGTTTCCTGTCTTTTCCCTTCATATTTATAGTACAAAGTCCCGAAAAAGCAACTAAAACCTTAAGGTAATCGTTAATAATAGATGTCCTTTAACAGTAACTTGTCAAATAGCTTCATTCAACAGGGGAAAAAAAAGTGCTTTCTTAATAGAATATCAAACAATTACGTTGTCTGGCAATTAGGTTCATAATTTATTTCTGCAACTTAAGGAGCCATAAGAAAAGAGTACACTCTAAAGGAACACAATTAAATAGTGAAGCCCATGGAAGGCTAGCACATGTGCTCCTCATCCAAACAGAACAGTGTTTCAATTTCACCACTGTTGGGGGCTAACCACAGCCAACCACAATTACTCTAAAAGACTATGGCCTACAAAGTGGCCCAGAACATCACCCGTATCATGAGTCCCTAAACTTCTCAAACTGGATTTTTGTCACTTGTGAAATCCAAATAAAACGGTCTTCTAGTAAAGAAACCTATTTTTGTTTTATCAAGTCTTTCCATACTAATCACACACACACACACACACACACACACACACACACACACACACCCCCTCTGCGAATATTTTAGAGCTGCAGAGTTTACTTTGAGAAACACTACCACAGGTCTAGGGTCAGCAAACCATGCCAGCAACCCTTTTTTGTACTCCCTAGGAGCTAAGAATGCCTTTTCTTTTTGTAAAAGGTAGTAAAAAAGAAAAGAAATCTTTGCATTGGAGAACAGTATGTGGACCTCGAAGACTAAAATGTGCAGTGTTTGGCTCCTTAACAGAAAACTTTTGCTGACCCCTGCAATAGGCAATAAAAAAATGAAAAGATTTTAAAAGTTGCAAAATAGGATGAATAATGATACCCTGAATTTTTCATCAATTAAGTATATCAGATGATTGACATTTACTAGTTAAAAAACAAAACAAACAAAAAAAAACCCTCTTCCTGAAAAACTGGACTTGGGAACAGTTGGGAGTTCAGAAGGTTCAGGTGGACTTTTCTCATTTCTGCTTCAAAAAGGGGCCAAGTGGCATCTAGACACAAACCACTGCCCATCCTTCTCCCCCTACGCCCCCAAAACCCTCATGGAGCTGCTCTATTTCTCTCACATTCCGGCAGTTAAAAGTCTTTTATACTATCCCAGACAGCACTTTTCAAACTGTGTTGAACAGTTACGATTTGCAGTGGAGAGTGCCCCACTCTAAGAGGCTGTAGAGAAACTAGATCAAATAAAGTGAAACCAATTTTTTCACCACAGGACTATGCAGCCTTAAATCTTCCAGAAAGGAATTATCTGTATGCAGTCTTTTCCCAACTATTAGACCAGGCCAAGATCTCCACGTTTTCCCCCACAAGGAGGATGTTTGTTTCTCCAAGTGCCAGTTTTGAAAATGATAATCTAGAGATAGTGTCAACAAAGTCCCTCAACAATACTAATGAAACATGAAGGCCGCCAAACTAGCTTTCTACATCTGAGCGTGAGCAAGGCCAGTCAACAACAGTGCAGGCCATGTTCCTAGGGAAGTGGCAGAAGACCCCATTTCACTCCCTCTCCGTGAAAAGAAGAGATCTCCCACAGCTGCAGGAGAGTGAGTGTGCAGGCGAACTGCTTCACAGCCTGCCACACGGCTATGGGCAAACCCTTCCCAGTTCTGACAGACTCCTCATGGTTTTTATTCTCCCTCCCAAATAACCACAGCCTGTGAAGGGCTGGGTCATCATCGCTTGTGTTCTTTGATTTTAAAAGTTTATTGTGGAAAAAAAACCATTTTACTACTTATTTTAAAAATGAGTTATTTCCTTATTATTAACTTCGAGAGTTCCCTTAATAATCTGAATACAAATGCTTTACTCCTAATATTAAGAAATCACAAAAAAATGAAACTAGAACACCAACTTACACCTTATACGAAAATAAACTCAAGATGGATAAAAGACTTAAATATAAATCGTGATACCATTAAAGTACTAGAGGAGAACATAGGTAGGAAAATCTCAGATATATCACGCAAAAACTTTTTTACTGACATGTCCCCTAGAGCAAGAGAAATAAAGGAAAGAATAAACAAATGGGACCTCATCAAAATAAAAAGCTTCTGCACTGCTAAAGAAAACAGTATCAAAATAAAAAGAGAATCAACTGTATGGGAAAACA